>APFE031360312.1:100134-144623 GCA_000404065.3 Pinus taeda | reverse complement strand
TTAGGAAGGTTTATGAATAATTGGATATTTGTGCCTAATATTATTTATTTTCGTGGAATATTATGAGAATATTGGGCAGATTATGAAGATTTGGAGGAGGATATAATTTAGGGACTTGTTCCCTACTATAGGAGGATCAATAATAAATAATAAATGAACAAGGTATTATGGAATTATGGCACAGATTGTGGAACTCCAATGATTGAGAAAATCTAGGAATGTGTTCCACTAATCAAGGGACCAGATCCACTAATCAAGGTATTTTTGTGGGGAAAGCTTCCTCCATTCATGGGGAATGATTCCTAATTATTTTGTATAAGTACCAAGTCGAATTTGGCTCTAGGGAATGATTGAGAAAATCTAGGAATGTGTTCCCTGCCATTTAATGCAGATTCCTAGTATTGGGGACCAGCTCCACTAATCAAGATATTTTTGTGGGGAAAGCTTCTTCCATTCATGGGGAATGATTCCTAATCATTTTGTATAAGTACAAAGTCAAATTTTCCTCTAGGGATAGATTTTAATTAGTGTTCTTGTGGAGAGAACTCATATTTTTGCAACTCCATTGTATTTTCTTGCAGGGATGTAATCGTATCGATGGAATAATGAATATTGGTTTCATGTTCAAATTCTAAATCTTGCTCTCCTCCATAGATCTTTGAGTTTCCTTAGGCATGGTCATCCCAGGAACCTCAGAGCCCTTTTGTATCATTTTATTTCCTTATTTTCACTGCTTATTCACATTCATCCTAGTTTTTATTTCTTTCTATTTATACATTTAGTATTAATGATTTCTTGTTGTAGGATTGAGTTAAATGGTTGATGTAAGTTCTTTTGCAGGATCACAAGAATTATTTCATCCTTGGAAAAGCTTTGGAAGTTTATAGTAATAATTGCGCTGCTTGTATTAGTCTTCTTATTCCCAAATCTAGATTGCTCGACCTCCTTTTTAGCAAAGAACAATAAAGTTATGTTATTTTTTAGAGCATGCTGACGAACTTCAATCTAATTAATTCCACTTGAATTAGATCACAAAAACATTCTAGTTCATAACAAAAATTACCCCATTTCATTTTCACTTGATTTGGTTATGCATTTCTTAGATTTACTAGCTCACTAGTTCTCGAATTTCTAAATTTTCGACTACTAATGTTTTTTTTTTTTGCATGGGTTGACAGAGGTTTTTTGAGTGATTACACTTGGAATAGGGACTTAAGACATTCTAGTTAATAAAAAAAATTTTCCCATCCAATTTCGATTTGATTTTCTTGGTGATTAAACCCTCACCAATTTCATCATTTCACAAGGAAACTTCTCCAAGATTTTTGAGCAAATCCATCCATCTCCCAACCTTGGTTTTTAGTTCTGAGTGATCCTAGGAATTTTATCTCTCCAATCCATCCACCAAATACCTTCCCTAATCCTTCCATCCCCTCCAACACCCATCGTTTTTCTCTCGGCTGTATCTTGTAGGTTTTCAGGGGATCCTGTACATTGTGTAGGTTTTCCTGTAGTGGCCTGTTTTGAGGCCGAATTGAGGGAAAAACTCCAAGAAGCCACACAAGTTCACCTAAGAGTCTTCCAAGCCTTCCAACCATCCAACATCATCTCCAAGCCACCTGCCACATCACCAAAAGAGATTATCTTTCACACTCTCACATGAAAAAAAGACAAAAAGAAAAATATATTTATTTTATTCATTTACATGCACAACAATAGAAGGTTTGATGGTTTGAATCTGCATGCTTAGGATGGCAGGATTGCATACATGTTAACTTAGAATTCTTTTCAAGCAAAGCCTCTTATAAGTTAGTTAGAAAATGGTGTGTTTTAGCATTTGCTTTCAGTCTCTTTCCTTGTACTTTCTTTCTCTTACTAGGTTAAGGTTCCATTTCGAACATTTCATTTTCTTCAATTAGTTTAGGATTTGACTTCAGTACATGCACTCCATTACATCATGACAACAAAGGAAGGACAAATTGTATGCTGCACATATAGTGCCAATACCTATTAAGTTTGTACGAACCCTAGGTTGATAATTAAAGTCGGTAGCCTTGGGAGTTGTAGCAATCCTGTTGCAATACCGAGGCTCATCACCGTGTTGAGCAAGGAAATGTCTAGGAACGCCATCTCATCCAGGATGTACTTGTGTAGACAACCACGGTACTTGAGCAACCAATTCCGCTCAGTATCCTTGTTACCCAACTTCATGTGAAGGGTATGGAAAATATTTTTGAAATCTAACACATTTTGGTTCCTTCCTTGCCATAGCGTGGTCCACTTTATGTATTTATCTTCATAGCTGTCGACAGGGTAATATTGTTCCTTGATGGCATCTTGTAAAGAATCCCAAGTGGGTGCAACTAAAAACAATGAGGGTTCAATCTCCTCCTTTTGTCCACATCATGTTTCCCACCAATCTTTGATGCGTGGGGCGACTTTGAGAAGTGCAAAAGTAATATTTTCCCGATTGGAAAAGTCATGAACTGAAAAAATATCCTTCCAACAGATTTAACCATTTATCTATGGCGTCTGCATCTATTAGGCTTTCGAATATGGGAATATTGAAGTTACTTGTACCTTAAAAGGAGTGGCGCCTCCAAAGTTGCTATTGGATGAAGATGCATGACCTGTGGGTAGCTGTCGAAGGATCTGCGCAAAGTTATCCATCATCTCGTCCCTATGTTGCTCGAGGGCTTCCTTGAAAAACATTTTGAAAGAATCTCCTGCCCCCTCGTCTTTCTTTTCTTCCGCCATGGGAGGTCGTCAAGTTTTGTGAAGCTGGTATTGCAACTGTTCAACCAGATCGAGCCCTAACTCCTTATACCTTGAACTCGTTGGGGACATGCAAAGAAGAAAAGAGAAAGAGCAGATCACTCAAATATCACTGATCCAAACTTTAAACAAAAACGAAACAATTTACATATATAATCATAAATACCGAGATTCAAGAGAAAAGAACTTCATTTCATGAATAAAAAAATATTGAACAATCCTTACAAACATAATGGAAATAAGATAGGTCGGGCGATGGTAGCTTATCTTTGAGAAGTGATGTGGCGGCTACATGCGTTTGAATTGTGTTACAGTGAGGCTTAAAGGCCAATTTATTGTTGAGAAACAATGAAAAACACTAAATATCCAAAAACCTAACTCTCGGAGATGAAACGCCAAAACTGTGGGCCCCATTTGGGTAAATTGGTACACCAACTTCTTAGGGTTGTAGCTTTGGCATACGATCTCCGTTTGGCTATCATAATATCTCGTTTTGAAGATATCAAAGAGAAAACCAACAAAACACAAACTAGTAGGATTGGGACAATTTTGGTCTCTCCGTTTTCCCTAAAAACATTCTTTAGGGCCTCAAAATGGCTCCGAAAGTTCAGGACCTGAAGAACTGCGAAAAATAGTAAACTTTTCTACAATTAAGGAAACCGAAAAACTAAAAGAGATAGTCTTGGGGGTCCAAGTGAAATAGGAGGGTGGCTACCAATATCCAGTGGATCATTCCTCCACGCTTAAGAAGCAATTGTCCCCATTGCATTGAGTGCCTCCATGAGATGGGGAAACTTCTGCTGCACTTGGTCCCTGGTGAGCCACTTGCCTGGGTGAAGGAGTTGGTCAGATTTGACAACCCGACATAGTTGGATATTTTCCTGGCGAGTGTTCTTGATCTGTGCGTCCATGATCCGATCGGTGGTGGGCTGTTCCATGCAGTGTGGGTTTAGCTCTGTTGGTGTGAGCTGTTATGCAATGTCGGATGTGTCCAACAAGTGGAAATTATGGCCGAAGGAGGTCTACATTGAAACTGGGTGCAGACTAAGGAACAATGGAATGCTAAGCTCGAAGGCATCATCCCCTATAGCCTTGGTGATGGTGTATGGCCCATATCAGAGTAGGCGAAGCTTGCGGTGGGGTCCAGAGAGGCGCTCCTTCTGCAAATGTAGCCAAACTTGTTTGCCAACCTGGAACTTGTGCGACACCTGATATTGATCATGGTTTTTCTTGTACTTAGCATTGGCTCTTTCCAATATATCATGGACATGCTTCTGGATGTATTGAATGTGCTTAATGAAGTTGTTAGCCTTGCCAGCTTCAGATTGGACAGGAGACGAATTTGCCTGAGTAGCTGCAAAGGGTATGGCCACATCAATGGGACATGATGGCTGAAATCCCATCCCGACCTAAAAGGGCTTGTGGCCCGTTGAGCTGTGGAGAGCTATGTTGTAGCTGTGTTGGACATAGGGGAGGCTTTCATCCCATGTGCATGGATGCTTCAAGTTGTACATACGTAGAATGTGTACGATCATCCTATTGACAACCTTTGTTTGGCCATCAGTTTGGGGATGGAAAGCCATGGACTTAGTAAGTTTTGTATCCAACATCGACCAGATACTTGACCAAAATGCACTCATGAATCTACTATCTCGATCTGAGACAATGGACCATGGAATCCAAAAGTGTACCCATACTATCTCAAAGAAGAGCTTAGCAGTGGCCCCTGCTATGACACTCTTCTTGCACACTACCATGATGGGCATCTTAGAGAATCTGTCGACGACCACGAAAACACAATCTTTGTCGTGCCTAGTAGAAGGAAGGCTCGACATGTAATACATGGAGACATATTCCCAAGGCCGACTAGGATTAGGTAGAGGAGTATACAAGCCTTGCTTCTTGTTGGTTGGTTTGGCAATGATGTAGGCGGTGCAGGATCCAATGTACTTCCAAACATCCCGATGATGTTTTGGGAAATAAAAATACTTCTCCAATACTGCCACTGTTTTCTCTACTCCAAAATGTCAAGCGACATGATTGTAGTGCACCTCCCAAATCATCTTGGCACGGTCACTTGAAGGAACACATATGTGTCCAAGGGGGCATAAAATTGCATCTCGAAGGTGAAAATTTGGAACTTTCTTCCCTTCCAAGAGTGTTTGGTATGTGCTGACGAATTATGGATCACTCTTGTAAAGATATGGCCACCTTGATGTCTCGTTCCACAGGAGTCGAGCACAGTGATCAACGCCATGAACGGTGTTCGGCTGAGGAAATCAGCAACATTATTGGTGCTACCCTTCTTATACTTAATGTTCAAATGGAACTGTTGCAGTTAGGTGGACCATTTCTGATGGCAATCGTTCTGCAACTTTCCTCGTGTCTGTATGAACTATAGAGGTCGGTGGTCTGTGTAAATGAATGTTTCCTTCCCCAGAATGTAATGCATTCATTGACCGCAGGCCTGCAAAATGGAATACATTTCTTTTTCGTAAGTGGGGTACTTTAAGACTGTGTTTGAAAGTGTCTCACTGTTATAATTCACTGGATGCCCATGCTGAGTAAGAACTGCACCAACAGCATAGTTGGAGGAATCTATCTCAATCTCAAAGTAGTTGTTGCAAGTCTGGTAATGTGAGCTTTGGTGCAGAACAAAGGCGATTCTTCAACTCGGAGAATGCTTGTTGTTGGATTTCAGACCAAAAAAACTTTGATTTTGCTCCACCCTTGGTGACTTGACTTAAAGGCCAAGTGATATGAGAGAACTGCCAACGAACCTACGATAGAAGTTGGCAAGACCCAAAAAGCTACAGAGCTCTATTAGAATGGTTGGGGCTGGCCAATCACGAATGACTTGTATCTTGAATGGGTCCATGTGTACATCCTACTCATCAATTATTTACCCAAGATATTGAACCTAGGTCAAGCTAAAGGAACATTTCTCCAAGTTAGCACACAGCTTGTGTTGTCGCATGGTTTGAAGGACCTGTCAAATATGGTGGAGGTGCTCATCCCAACTATGGCTGAAGATCAAGATTTCATCTAAATACACCACCATGAATGCATTGGTGAATGGTCGCAATATGTCTTCCATCAGTCTCATGAAGGTTGTAGGGGCATTCGTCAATCCGAACGGCATAACCAACCATTCCAAAAGGCCCTCCTTGGATTTGAAGGCAATCTTCCACACAAAAAAGGGTTCAATATGCACCTGGTGATAACCTGACTTCAAGTAAATCTTGTTGAAATATTTGGCCCCCTTGAGTTGGTCAAGAAGGTCATCAATCCGCAGGATTGGGTACCTATTTCAGATAGTGATCTTGTTCAACGCCCGATAGTCAATACAGAGCCTCCAGGTCCCATCTTTCTTCTGTACCAATAAAATCGGGCTCCCACAGGGTGATAAGCTTGGCCTGATGTTCCCTTTCTGCAATAGTTCATGAATCTGCTTCTTGGTCTCATCATTCTCCAGAAGAGAGAGCTGGTAGATCAACCCATTGGGTAGCAACATGCTCAGGGTTAGATCGATGGAATGCTTGACCTGACAGTGTAGAGGTACTCCTATAGGTGAGGTGAAAATATCCCTGTACTCCTCCACAACCTTGTCCATCTGCTGCTGCTATGCATAGGAGCCCTGCTTAGAAGTCGTGGCCATAACCTTATTCTTTCCCCGAGGGCGAATCATAAAGAAAACAAATTTCTTGGTCTGGGAAATGATCTTACTATACTGCTTTGCAGTGATGAAAGCGATGGGCTAACTCCAGTATCCTATACAACTTCTTGGCCAAGGTAATAATCACAAAGTGATGTCTAGACTCATATACAACATGTCACTTCCACAAGTATGGTTTTCCAAACAATACATCACAAAATTCAATAGGAGCAACATCACACAATACCTCATCCGTGAAGGGCTTGATGTTATAGGGAAGGCGACACTGTTGGCTGACGCGAAGATCTTGTCCTTGGTGAAGCTACTAAATGGTGTACGGTTGTGGATGTGTTGTAGTCTTTAGGCCCGAAACATCACGAACTCTGTTAAAATGAGTTTCTTTTTCTCCTGCTGTCGATGATGAACTACACCAGAGAACCCTTCACCCACATCTGTGAGTAGAAGAGAATTTCCACCTCATTTGGATCTTCAAGCTCAATCTTCTAGATCTTGGTGGTGGGCATGGTGGCACTAAGCTTTGCATCAATGATCTGTGTCCATTTGTCAGTTCCCTTATCGGGTTCTAATTCAAAGAGGAAACATGCGTCTGATTCAGAAGCCTTCAGATCGGCCACCAGTGACTACTTGGCCCGACACTCACTTATATTGCGAGTTGAGCTCTTATGGAAATCACACCATTTTCGGTGTCTTTCTTTGTCTTTTATTGCAGCTTTGGATGGATATCCTAGGAAGCCTCGCCTTGGCTTAGTCCTTTCTGTGGTTTGGGGGTGACTTTACCTTGGTTTGGATTCACATATCCAAAGTCCTGCTTCTTTTGTTTAAACTTCGCTCAATCTTGACAACATACTAGTGCGCTATGTTGAGAGAGGAAATGTCCAGGAAATCCATCTTGTCCTGGTTGTACTTGTGTAGACAGCTACGGTACTTGAGCACCAAATTCTGCTCAGTATCCTTGATACCCAACTTCATGCAAAGGGTATTGAAAATACTTGTGAACTATGACACATCTTGGTTCCTTCTCTGCCATAGCGTGGTCCGCTTTATGTATTTATATTCATAGCTCCTGACAGGGTAATATAGTTTCTTGATGGCATCTCAGAAAGAATCCCAAGTGGGTGCAGCTGAAAACAAAAAGGGTTCAATATCGTCGTTTTGTTCAGAGTATGTTTCCCACTAGTTCTTGACGTATGGGGCGGCTTTGATAAGTGCAAAAGTAATCTTTTCCCAATTGGAAAAGTCATGAACTAAAAAATATCCTTCCAACATATTTAACCATTTATCTAAGGCGTATACATCTATCAGGAATTCAAATATGGGAATATCGAAGTTAACTTGTACCTTAAAAGGAGTGGTGCCTTCAGAGTGGCTACTGGATGAAGATGAATCGCCTATAGGTAGCTGTCGAAGGATCTGGGCAAAGTTATCCATCATCGCGTCCCTCTGTCGGTCGAGGGCTTCCTTGAGCAACATTTTGAAAGGACCTTTTGCCCCCTTGTATTTCTTTTCTTTCGCCATGGGAGGTCATTGTGTTTTGCGAGGCTGATCTTGCAGCGATTCAACTAGATCGAGCCCTAACTCCTTATACCCTGACCTCATTGGGGATATGCAAAGAAAAACAGAAAAAGAGCATACCACTCTGATACCAATGATCTGAAATTTAAATAGGAATGCAACAACTTACAAATATAATCATAAATATAGAGATGCAGTAGAAAAACACTTCATTTCATTAATAGAAAAATACTAAACTATGCTTACAAATGGAGTGGAAATAAGATAGCTTGGGTGATGGTAGCTTATCTCTGAGAAGAGATGTGGCAACTACATGTCTCTGAACTGTGTTACAATGAGGATCAAAGGACTATTTATTATTAATAACAATGGAAAACCCTAAACATCCAAAAACCTAAGCCTAAGAGATGAAGCACCAAAACTAAGTACTTTGTTTGGGTAAATTGGTACATCAACTTCCCAGGGTCGTAACTTTGTCATACGATATCCGTTTGGCTATCATAATACCTCGTTTCAAAGATCCTGAATATAGAGCTGCTAGAATATTATTAGAATAGTTTGGGACGTTTTCAATCTCTCAATTTTTCCTAAAAACATTTTTTAGAGCCTTAAAACGGCTTTGGAAGTTCAGGACCCGAAAAAGTGTCCAAAATAGTAAACTGTGCTACAATTAAGGAAACCAAAAAACTAAAAGAGACAGTGATGGAGGTCCAAGTGGGATAGTTGAGTGGCCACCAATATCCACCTGGATCATTCCTCCCCCCTTAGGAAGCAATGGTCCCCATTGCGTTGAGTGCTTCCATGAGATGGGGAAACTTCTGCTGAACTTTGTCCCTGGTGAGCCACTTGCCTTGGTGAAGGAGTTGGTAAGCTTTGATATCCTGATATAGTTGGATATTTTTCTAGCGAGTGTTCTTGATCTGTGTGTCCATGAGCTGATCGGTGGTGGCCTGTTCCGTGTAGTATGGGTTTAGATCTATTGGTGTGAGCTGTTCTACAATGTCGGATGTGTCCAACAATGGTGGAAAGTATGGCCGAAGGTGGTCTACATTGAAAACTAGGTGTAGAGAAAGGAATGATAAAATGCTAAGCTCAAAGGCATTGTCCCCTATAGCCTTGGTGATGGTGCATCGCCCATATTGGAGAGGGAAAAACTTGCAGTGGGGTCCAGTGAGGCGCTCCTTCTGCAAATGTAGCCAAACTTTGTTGCCCACTAGAACTTTTGTGACACCCGATGTTGATCATGGCACTGTTTGTACTTAGCATTGGCTCTGTCCAATATATCATGGATCTGACGGTGGATGTATTGAATGTGCTCAATGAAGTTGTTAGCCCTATCAGTTTCGGATTGTACAAGGGCCAAGTATGCCTAAATAGCTGCAAATGGTATGGCCACATCAATGGGACATAATTGTTGAAATCCTAGCCCTACCTGAAAGGGTCTGTGGCCCGTTGAGTTGTGGAGAGCTCTATTGTAGCTGTGCTGGAAATAGGTGAGGCTTTCATCCCGTGTGCGTGGATGCTTCAAGTTGTACATACATAGAAGGTGTATGATCATCTTGTTAACCTCTATTTGGCCATCAGTTTGGGGATGGAAAGCGATGGACTTAGAAAGTTTTGTATCTAGCATCGACCAAAGACTTGACCAAAATGCATTGAGGAATAAGATGTCCTGATCTGAGAAAATGGACTATGGTATCCCAAAGTGTACCCATACTCGCTCAAAGAAGATCTTAGTAGTGGCCTCTATTGTGACACTCTTCTTGCAGGCTACCATGATGGCATCTTAGAGAATCTGTCGACGACCACGAAAACGAAATCATTGTTGTGCTTAGTATAAGGAAGAACTGACATGTAATCCATGGAGACAGATTCCCAAGACCGACTAGGAGTAGGTAGAGGAGTATCTTGATGGTTGTTTTGGAAATGGCGCAGGTTGTGCAGGATCTAATGTACTTCCCAACATCCTGATGAAGTTTTGGCCAATAAAAATACTTCTGCAATATCGCCACTATTTTCTCTACTTTTAAATGTCCAACGACCTTACTTTAGTGCGCCTCCCAAATCATCTTGGCATGCTTGCTTGACGGAACACAGAAACAGTGCATCCTGAATGTGAAAATTTGGAACTTGCTTCCCTTCCAGGATTGTCTGGTATGTGTTGACGAATTCTGGATATCTTGTAAAGATGTGGCCACCCAGATGTATCGTGCCTACAGGATTCAAACACAGTGATCAACGCCATGACTGGTGGTCGGCTGAGATTATCAATGACATTATTGGTGCTTCCCTTCTTATAATTAATGTTCAAATGGAACTATTGTAGGTAGGTGGACCATTTCTGATGGCGATCATTCTGCAACTTCCCTTATGTCTATATGAACTGTAGAGGTTGGTGGTTTGTGTGGATGATTGTTTCCTTCCCCAGAATGTAATGCTTCCATTGACGATAAATCCACACATTGGAATACATTTCTTTGTTGTAAGTGGGTTACTTTCAGGCTATGTCTGAAAGTGTCTCATTGTGGTAAGCCACTGGATGCCCATGTTGAGTAACAACCGCACCAATAGCATAGTCAGAGGCATCTATCTCAATCTCAAATGGTTGTTGCAGGTCTGGTAATGTAAGTGCTAGTGCAGAACATAACCGATTCTTCAACTTGAAGAATGCTTGCTGTTGGATTTCAGACCAAAAAAACTTTGCTTTTGCTCCGCTCTTGGTGACATGACTTAAAGGCTAAGTGATATGAGAGAATCCCAACACGAACCTACGGTAGATGTTGGAAAGACCCAAAAAGATGTAGACCTCTATTAGAGTGGTTGGAGCTGGCCAATCCTAAATGACTTGTATCTTGGATGGGTCCACGTGTACACCCTGCTCATCAATTATGTACCCAAGATATTGAACCTGGGTTAGGCCAAAGGTGTATTTCTCCAAGTTAGCACATAACTTGTGTTGTCGTAGGGTTTGGAGAAACTGTCGAATATGGTGGAGGTGCTCGTCCCAACTCTTGCTGAAGATCAAGATGTCATCTAAATACACCACCACGAATGCATTGGTGAAGGGTTGCAAGATGTCATCCATCGGTCGCATGGGTCTCTTGAAGGTTGTAGGGGCATTCTTCAATCCGAACGACATGACCAACATTCGAAAAGGCCCTCCTTGTAGTTGAAGGTAGTCTTCCACACATCAAAGGGTTCGATAGGCACTTGGTGATAACCTAAATTCAAGTCAATTTTGTTGAAATATTTGGCCCTCTTGAGCTGGTCAAGAAGGTCATCAATCCATGGGATTGGGTACCTATCCTGGAAAATGATCTTATTCAATGCCTTGTAGTCAGTATAGAGCCTCTAGGTCCCATATTTCTTCTGTACAAATACAATCGGGCTCCCAAAGGGTGATGAGCTTGGCTTGATGTGCCCTTTCTGCAATAGTTCCTAAATGTGCCTCCTAATCTCATCATACTCCAGGACAGAGCATCGATAGATCAGCCCATTGGGTAGCAACGCGCCCAGGGTCAGATCTATGGAGTGCTTGACTTGACAGTACAGAGGTACCCCTGTAGGTGAGGCGAAAATATCTTTGTACTCATCCAAAACCTTGTCCATCTGCTGTTGCTAGGTAGAGGGTCTTTGTCTGGAAGCTATGACCACAACCTTACTCTTGCCCTGAGGGCGAATCATAAGGAAAACAAATTTCATGGTCTAGGAAATGATCTTAATGCATCTCTTTGCAGTGATCAAAGAGATGGAGGTAGGTGGGGCTACCTCTAGTATCCTGTACAACTTGTTCGCTAAGGTAATAATCAAAGAGAGAGGTCTAGACTCATATACATCATGTCGCTTCGACAAGTATGGTTGTCATAACAATACATCACAAAATTCAAGAGGAGAAACATCACACAATACCTCATTTGTGAAGGGCTTGATGCTATAGGGAAGGCTATACTGCTGGCTGACGCAAAGATCTCATCCTTGGTGAAGCCACCCGATGGTGTATGACTGTGGATGTGTTGTAGTCTTTAGGCCCAATGGCTTCATGACCTCTTCTGAAATTAGGTTCTTTTGATTCCCGATGCCAACAATGAACTGCAACGGAGAACCCTTCACCCACATCTGTGAGTGGAAGAGGCTTTCCCCCTCCCCTGTATCTTCAGGCTCAATCTTATGGATCTTGGTGGTGGCCACGGTGGCACTAGGATCCACATCAATGGTCTGCTTCCCTTTTTCAATACCATTATCAGGTTTTGATTCAGAGTCATAACATGTTTCTGATTCAGAATCCTTCAGCTCAACCACCAATGACTTCTTGGCCCGACATTCACTTGTACTGTGGGTGGAGCTCTGATGGAACTCACACCATTTTGCCATGTCCTTATTTGTCTTTTTCATGTTGTTCTTTGCTTGCGACTTCGACGGGCTTTCCTGGGTAGCCCCGCCTTGGCTTGGTCCTTTGTTTTTTGTTTGGGGGTGCATTTTCCTTGCTTTGGATTCGAGATCCAAAGTCCTGCTTCTTCTTTTTAAACTTCTTCTCAATCTTGACAGCATAACGATACGTCGTTACGAGCGAGGAAATGTCCAGGACTCCATCTCGTCCTGGATGTAGTTGTGTAGAGAATCGCGATACTTGAGCACCAAATGCGCTTAGTATCCTTGATACCCAGCTTCGTGCGAAGGGTGTTGAAAATATTTGTGAACTCTGACACATCTTGGTCCCTTTGTTGTCGTAGCGTGGTCCACTTTCTATATTTATCTTCATAGCTCCCTGTTGAAGCCTTGATAATTGGGTCTAAAACAAGGGGGATACCCACCCAGTCTAGACCTTGGTTAGTAGCTCCTTTTCCATTTGGTATAGTGGGTCCGATTGGGGATGTGGGACCAGTTTCCTAATATATGTGTGTGCGTGTTGAGAATTGATATTTCATTTCTAAAAGTTCCTTAGTGAAATGCTTTTATTCTAAGTCTAATCTAATAACATGCAATTGTATTGTAATAAACAGAAATATCTAATTCTTTACTAACCCGAGATGTAATCTTTCTGTTATGCGATCTAAAATGATTTCAAATAACAATTGGTAATAAAGAATATTCAACTGCTATGAGAAAATAATTCAATGAAGATAAACCACTTCGTATAAAAAGTTAGATGAAATAGTTAAGAGATAAAAGTACCATTTATAGCTAGTTCTACTCATGAGCTTCAAGCAATAATGATTTATCTCTTCTTAATCCAAAATCCACTAAGAGTACAAAAGTGCAACATCAGTAGTAGATATTAAATGCAAATATCAATAAATCTTGTTCCATTCATTCATCAAAACCTCCTCGGAGGGTGCAAAAGTGCATGTTCTGAGGACAAGTTTTTGAAAAATTTCAGAACCCTTCTCTAAATGCATGAGAAGGGTTTAAATACTTCTAACTAAATCTAAAAATAATTTATTACAAAAATGTAGGATGCGGTTTAAATGACCATCCTTATTTCAGGCAAAAATAAAGAAAAATTAACACTAAAACTGAATCTAAAACTAAAACCTACAACTAACTATTTGTGTATCTATTCCTTGAAATCGCAAGCGTTCAACATTTGCTTGAGGAGAGTTGGCTGGCCGACTTCCGACTTTAGCTGTCCTGCGAAAACGGAATCGGCAAGAGCTGGCGCCATCTTCTCGGTAGAATTGATGATACATTTGAGAGTCATGCACTGGCTGTGTGGTTTTACCAAGTACGTCCAGTAAGAATCCCAATTCAACTTAGTTAACCTTTTGATTGATTCTACCTTTTCTTAAGCCTTCTGTCTCCAACTTGTTTGTAGATGTTGTACTTATCTGCATACCACTTTAAAGATATCTCTAATAAATACCATTGGTTTTAGAATTCAAGTTTTGCTTTTTTGCCTTTAGTGTTCTTTCCTACAAATTTCTGGGCTTGCAGGTGACTGAGCAGTTAGAGGCTTTCCTCTTCAAGGGGTTTTGCCTAGCTAGGCACTAATCGCGCATTGGAAACTGCCTCCGTTTCTCAACCTGGGCTTCCCTGGTGCGATTTTCGCCTCTCGCGTGCTTTTTGTTAGAGGATATAAAGCTTAAATTTTTTGGAAATAACTACTCCGTGAGTTTTTGACCTCGAGCCTTAAATTGTTTGTTTGTAATGTCAGCGCTATCCAGTACCCATTTAACCATGTTCGTGTATGGAAGGATTTTGGGCCTCGCTGCTATCCGGTGTAGGAACGAGCAAGCTAGCTCTATAATAGACGCCTCAAAAGACCCATGTGAGCCTGCAGTAGTCGTAACCTCCATCATTTTGGGATTTTCTTCGTCAAGTAGACTATACATGCCTTCCCAGGTAGTAATACCGAAATCTTTGTTACAGGCTATGTCTGTATATAAGGGCGTCATTTCTTTGTCTTTAGAACTCGAAGCTTTACCCTTCTTTCCCATAATGTCCTGAACACTGCTATGTACAGTTCTCTGCTCTTCGTTCCTGCAGTTTACAAATGAGGTGAGAATAATGATAAGAAAAAGGTGATGGGAAAGCTTTAAATGCCCAAAACATATAAAATATACCACCTTACGTGAAATAACTCTTCGATCAGATCAAAATCTATGCTTCATTAATGATTCCCAACTAACTCATTGATTAACATTAATGCGCATAATTGGGTCTCGGTTTATGCAAATTTTTTTTCTCGAACCATGAGCCCTAAAGATCTGTGATAAGGCAATTTGCGATTTGCTTGGTAATATCGCAGATCGTAGTATCACAGATCGAAATATCGCAGGTCACAATATCACGAAATCGCAATATCGCAGGTTCGTAGCGTATGACAATCATCCATTCATGTGTTTTCAGCGAAATACGATTTTCGATATGCACCATCACATATCTGGGGTTTGAGGTATTTCAGCGTAAGTGATGTTTGAGGCATGCAATGCGATGAATGTTTTTAGTGTGTAGTTTCACATCGCGATTTCGCAATCTTAGAATTCCGCTTGTAGGGAGGTATCCATTACCCTTTTTGCGATGCGATATTTTTTAAGGAATGATTTTATCCTAACTTATCATAAAACTTAAGCTTTTTGGATTTTTCGGGGGTATTCTCCTAAGTTTATGATAGTAAGTTTTATTAAATAAGGAAATACAAGCATTAATCGATTTTTTTGAATTTTTAATAAGGGTCCCCACTTATTTAGTATTAGTGGTAAAACTAAATAAGAAGGGGGGTTGTTGCTGGCCACAACAATTGGCGATTCACTTGGAAGAACCACTTATCTCTGCTTTTCTTTTGAATTTTCTAAACTTCCAAAATAGAAAATCTTCTAGAAAATCAAACTTTATTATAGAAAGATAAAGTGAATCATGCTTTCAGCTGTCAATGATAGTTTGTTTCTTCTATATTTAACTTTGATTATTTACTTCCTCAAGCTAGTCATTGTATCTACATCAGTCACTACTTGGTTTATAAAGATAAAAACAAAGCCTTCTCTATAAATCAGTTTTAAATATGCTCATTTGTTGTAGGCAGAGCATCTGCTTCCAGCAGGCATTTATAGCCTCGACAGGGTTACCTGTTACCCAGCAATGATCCTGTATCCCACTTGGAGAAATATACAATTTTCAAAGAGAAATCCATATCCACACTTATTGCTTTCATTTTCTTTTAACCCTTAAAGAACAATGTCTTGGTTTGGTAGCCACTTTATGGCAGTGCCATTCACTTGATTTATAACTTTGCTGAACAAGATGGCTCGTGATGATACCCCTTGTCTTTTGGTTGCAACAATATTGAGTCATTGCCTTGTTGTGGTATGCAATTTTGGCAAAGTCAGCAAGCTATAATATCTATGATCATGATAAGTCAGCTTGTGATGAGACCTCTTACTCTTTAAGTTAAAGTGTATCATTGTATTATTCCCTGAAACTTGTAATTCCCTAGGTGGGGAGGAAGTCATTGTTTCCTTAAGATAGCTCTGAACGACAATGGTAGAGTTTTTTGGAAAGAGCTTTTCTACAGTGAACCTTCATTTTGTTATTGATACCTTTCATTGGACTGATATAAAACAATTTCCCACTAAAGGTCATTTTTTTTTATCAAAATTTACAAGGTTGAAACTAGTATCATTTCCAGACTTATAGCCTTTGATTGTATCTTTCAATAATAATGACCAATTTTCTAAAACAATTCTATTTATACAAGCGAAAAAACAAAATCTAAAAAGAAATACTTGTCTTTTTCGTGAATTTCAAATGTAATCGTTTACAACTGGTTTTATTATGAAAATAAAGAAAAAACTAATCTACAAAAATAGAAGAATGATCTCCCATGGAAAGTATTTTGTGAGGATCTGTCCGTTAACAGGTAAGGACTCTCTTTTTCTTGTTAAATCCTGTAACATAAAAGTAGATGGACCTATGACTTCTGTGATTTGGAAAGGGCCAAGCCACATTTGTTGAAATTTTGTATGTTTTCCTTTTTCCTCATGAGCCTTGTCCCATTTTAAAACTAGATCTCCCATCTTAAAGTCCTTTATAGATATCATGTTTGATTCAAAAGAAGCTTTTACTAATGCTTGGTGATGAGCATGAGCTATTTTGGCATGTTCTCGTTGCTCTTCTAGCTTAAGTATTTCCAGCTGCCTTAGTTGTAAGGAAGAAGTTGGTGCTTCATCAATATAATGAACTAAGGCCAAAGAGGGAATTGCTAGATGAGTTGGAAGAACCACTTCATTCCCATAAACTAAATTAAAATGAAAAGTGCCAATGGAGGATTTCTGCTTTATTCGGTCTGCCCATAAATCATATATTAAAGACTTGTGCCAATTTTTGTGAGTTTGATCAATGGTTCGCTTAATGATTCTGATTAAGTTTTTATTCATAGATTCAGCTAACCCATTCCCCTATGGGTAATAATTGGCAGAGTATTTAAGCTTAAAACCTCTTTTGAGTGCAAATTCAGTCATAGTATTGCCAGAAAAATACGATGCATTATCAAAAAATAAAGCAGAAGGTAAACCAAACCTGGTGATTATGAACTGATCTATGAACTGAATGATGTGTTCGACATTAGCTATCTTGAGAGGAACTGCTTCTACCCACTTAGTAAAATAATCTGTAGCTGTAAGGATATACCTATGCTGTTTAGAAGAGTGAGGAACGATCTCACCTATTATATCCAATCCCCATTGATCAAAAGGCTGCTAAATGTTGACTAGTTGCAGAGGCAATGATGGTTTTGTTTGTCTCCCTACAGCAGTTTGACAAATTTGACATTTCCTTATGTAGCTATGCGCGTCTTTGAATAGTGTGGGCCAGTAATAGCCTGCGCAGAGGATTTTATGTGCAGTAGCATCTCCAGCATAATGTCCACCTGCTGGTCCATCATGGAGTTCCTGCAAGACCTTTTCAGCTTCAGATTTCTCAAGACATCTAAGGAGAACAAAATCATAATTCATTCTAAAGAGTGCATCGTTCACGAGTTGATATTGCTTAGCCTTCAACCTTAGAGCTTTTTTCTTGGTGTAATCGAGGTTTGGAGGAGCATATCCATTCTTTAGATAAAATATGATATCAACGTAAAATGATTCAACATCGTTTAGGCTTACCTCATACATTTGTATCTCTGTAGATGGTATTTCAGAAATAAGTGATGCTCCAGCCAGCATTTTGCAAAAGCCTTGACCTTTTACAATACTTGTTGGTTTGATTTCTACGTCATATTCTTGTAAGGCAGTAACCCAATTGGCTCTTTTCTCACCCACATATTTCTGTACTAAGAGATTTTTTACTGCTGGAAATGGTACTATGAGTTTTGTATGGGTTTTAAGTAGAAAGGGTCTGAAATATTTAATCGATTTGAAAACAACATAAGCTTGTTTCTCTACGTCTAAATAATTTAATTCAGCCCCCTGTAGATTTGAACTGAAAAAAGCAATTGGGGCTTCTGCCTTATCTTGATTTGCTTGAGTGAGTATCGTAGCGTATGATCTATCAGAGGCAAATGTATATAAAATAAAAGGATCGGAAAAAATTGGAGTTGCTAAAGATGGAGCGTTAACAATTGCTCGTTTGATCAGATTGAATGCCTCATATTCGTCTTGGCCCCATTTGAAGATTGAGTTCTTTTTAATCATTGCTTGTAAAGGAGATACGATCATTGAAAAATCTGGAACAAATCTCTTTACAAAATTAATTTGGCCAAGAAAAGATTGCATAGCTTTCTTGTTGTGAGGTAGGGGTATTTCAGAAATCTCCTTGATTCTATCAAGATCAATATGAATTCCATATTTTGACACTATGAATCGAAGAAGTTTTCCTTCACTTAATGCAAAAAAGGATTTTTTCGGATTAAGTGAAATTCCATACCTTTGACAACGTTGGAAGATCTATTTTAAATCTTTGAGATGATTGCCTCGATTCTTGGAGTATACAGTTATATCATCCAAGTAGATTACCACTGATTTGTTTACTAATACCTTAAATGCGATGTCCATGGCCCTCTGAAATGTGGCACCAACGTTGATCAAACCAAAAGGCATATTTTGATATGCATAAGTGCCCCATTTGGTTTTGAACATGGTTTTTAATTGATCATCGGGATGGACCAACACTTGGTTGTAGCCAGAGAAACCATCCAAGAAGGACATTAATTCTGATCCTGCGACTGCCTGCAGTATTTGCTCCATGGGAGGCAAAGGAAAATGATATTTTTGGCAGACTTTGTTAAGATTTTGAAAGTCAATACAAATTCTAATGTCTCCGTTCTTCTTTCTAACGGGAACCATGTTGGAAACCCATTTAGAATGTCGAACGGGAAAAATGATTTTGGCCTTAAATAACTTATTGAGTTCAGATTTGATCTGGTTTTCTAGATTAGGATGGATCTTTCTCAGCTTTTGCTGGATAGGTTTTTCATTGTTTATCATTGGGATAGTATGTTGGATGATAGAAGTGTCATAAGTCTTGAGTTCATCGTAGTTCCAAGCAAAGACACTTTTGTATTGTTTCAAGAGACGAACATACACTAATTTTTCTTCAAGAGTTAGGCCAAGGCCTAAGTTGATATTATGTGGTTTGGTATCAGTTCCTAGATTTACTAATTCATAGTTCAAAGTTGAACTTTGAAGTTTTGAATTGGTAGAAATTTTGAATCGATTTTTAAAATCATATAGGTCTTCTAATTTGACTACTGACTTTGGCATAGCATTATTAGTGCTATCTTGTTGCAATTGTCTGTCATGTTGGTCCTCATAAATTATCTGATTGGTGTAAGATCCCTTAGATGTGAGGAAGCTTACAATATCAAGATCATCGTTGAAAATCCTCCAATTGGTAATGTTATAAGGAATCGAGGGTCTAAAGATTAATTTGATTGAAAATTGATAAGGGCTATAGTCTTTTGAGGGAATGAGCTTGGAAGTTACGTTAGCTAAGAGGTCTGCACTAGCATTCTGGAGTCTTGGAATTGATTAAATATTGAATGCTGTAAAATGTTTAGTCAGAACTTGAACTAAAGATTGGTAATGCTTTAAATGACCTGATAAACAATGTATAGTATTGCGTACCTATCTAATTATAATTTCAGAATCTCCAAAAACTTGTAGATATTTGATGTCTAATCCGATTGCTTTATTTAATCCTTGGACTAAAGCCTCGTATTCTATGGTATTATTGGTGCAATCAAACTCGAGTCTACAAGTTAGCATAGTTTTGTTTCCCTTCAGACTAATTAACACGCATCTTGCTCCTGCTCCTTTGTTAGACTTAGAACCGTCAAAAAATAACTTCCAAAATAAAGATTTATTTACAGGACTATCTATAAAATTAATACATTTAGAACTATCTGTTTGAGAAAAATTTTCTACTTGAGATAAAACATAATGTTCTAAGTAAGGTGAAGTATGAGCATTGAAATTTCCTAAGAAAGAAGCAACAGAATAGTTGCCAATAATATTATTGTTGTATGCTACCGATTCATTTTCTCCTTCCAGTTCTGTTACTATGTATTTCTGATGTCTTTCTCGCTCAACCTTTATCTGATTTAGTTTACCATTGTAAGGGAGCCACATGTGCGACCAATCAGTTGCAAAGTATCCATGAAGTTTTTCTGACCAATCTCTGCTAAGAATTAAGCCATAAAATTCTGGAATATCTGCAACTAAAATGTCGATAACTTGACATACCTTTGGATTAGATGACAACCTTATGGTAACTTGATTTAATTCGCTGATCACTTCAACTTGCGATCGATCCAGCTGAACTATGCGCACAACAAATTTTTGAGGTTGAACATTCAACTTTGCACATATTGACTTTGGTAAGGTATTAGATGAAGCTCCAGAATCCACTAAACAATTATGCAAATTTTTATTGAAAACTTCATAAGTAAGAAGAAATGGGGGAGTATGAGATCTCGACCTTCCTCCAATTAAAGCGATATCGTTTGGATCAACTTTATTAATCACATTAGTTGGAGGTCTTTCCATTTCATGGGAAGCTTGAGAGATTACAGAGGCGGGCAGAGGTGCAACTGGTACAACATGTAATTCTTTCAAAAGTACCTTTTGCTGGTGTTTTAACTTGCTCAATTCATAAAAAGTGATGTTAGCCCTAGTCTTCTTCATGTCTTCTATGATATTATACTCCATTTCATCCGAAACAATTAATGTTTTAGATGGAGTTGGTGAATCTGTTTGGACTGCACTTGTTTGAGTCACTTTAGATATTGTTTTCTTAGCTGTGAGTTTATCCTTAGGCATTGAGCTTGCCATATTTGGCTTAGGAGTAGGTTGAGGAGGATCAAGTTGATTTCTACTTCGAGTACTAACCGGCGATGCTTCTTGATCCTCTTCATCTGGGAGGATGAAATCCCACATGCCTTGTACCTCTACAACTTCTTCTTCATCGGTAGGTTCTTCAGTAGCAATTTCCTCTTCTTCTTCTTCTGATTCAACACTTGTGATAGCATTTGGAGGCTTTGAATCAATCGAAGGATTTCTCCTATAAGGCTTGTACAATTTTTTTGAAGAAGTTTCTGCTACTTGTTTCTTAATGTCAACCATTTCGTTAGACATGGTTTTCAAAACTTTCTGCAATCCTTCTAAATCGAATGGATCTTTCGATTGTATTTTCTTGGGATCCTCCTTAAAGGTAACCTTCTTAGATTTTCATTCATCTACAACATTTTTCTTTTCTAAGGCTATGATACGTTTCTCTACTACTATTGCTTCCTTCATATTGTCTGCTAAAGTTGTTTTGTTAGCCTTATCAACGAAGATTGCTATGTTTCATGGTAAAGCAGAGATGTACCATTCACTTTGCACTTCTTCGCTAGGCTTGGAAGCAGTAGGAATTTTATTCAACAGTTTATTGAAACGTGAATTAAAATCTTTGATAGGTTCTTTTGACTCAGGCCTAAGGTTAGACAGGTCATTGATCAGTGTTTCCGCAGACCTGTCATCCCCGAACTTAGTCAAGAATTGTTCTTGGAAGATATCCCAGCTAGCGATAGATGCAGATGGTAATGAAAAATACCATGATCTGGCTACTCCTTGCAGAGTGTAAGGAAAGAGTCGGAAGACAACATCTTCATTAGTAACTCCATTGAGATTTATAGATAACATAAAGTTATTTATATGTTCTATCGCTAGCATGCTTGCTTCAGGATTAAATTTAGGAAACCATTTTTTAGGATGGGCCGGTATTTGACTCAAGGGTGAAAGCATTAAGACTGCCCCTGGGTTATTCCATGGAGATTGGGACATCACTGAACTACTAACAGAGGAAAGCGCAGAAGATGATCCCTGCGGTTGGGAAGATGAGGATATTACGATTCGAGATGTTTGAGAAGTAGATGTGGAAGTTCCAGTGGACTGGTGGACAATAATCTAAAGTGGAGGGGTGGATGGTTGACTTCACAGTGGAGAGGTTGAGATGGATGATGATGATGAAAGAGTCTCGTTATTAGACCCTTTAGGTGATTTCCTTGCTCTCTTCCTTATAGGTAGAGGTAATTCGATTGGCTGAACACCAAAATTTTCGCTCTTTAATCTGGTGAGAGGATGAGTAGGGTTATATTGCGAAGTCACACTGCCTTGAGATTTATCAGATCTTTGAGGTGATATAGAAAATCGCTGAAGTTTATGGATCAAAGATTCAACTTCAGGAGGTTCAATAGTAGATTTCTCTGAAATTTTAGGGTTTGTGGTAGTGGCTGTTGTTCTTTCGACTTCTTGCTCAAGTTTTAAAGATTCTAAGTGCGATGGAGAAGTCAGGGGAGATGGTGAGGGCGATTTACTCTCAGAATGGTATTTAGATTTAGACTTACTTACCATTCACAGTTCATGGCCCTCCTTCTAGCGCCAAATATGTTGAAGCCCTAAAAATCGGGTCTACAACAAGGGGTATATCCACCCGGTCCGGGCCTTGGTTAGCAGCTCCTTTTCCATTTGGTATAGTGGGTCCGACTGGGGATGTGGGACCAGTTTCCCAATATGTGTGTGTGTGTGTTGAGAATTGGTATCTCCTTTCTAAAAGTTCCTAAGTGACATGTTTTTATTCTAAATCTAATCTAATAACATGCAATTGTATTCTAATAAACAAAAATATCTAATTCTAAACTAATCTGGGATGTAATCTTTCTGTTATGCGATCTAAAATGATTTCAAATAACAATTGGTAATAAAGATCATTTAACTGCTATGAGAAAAGAATTCAATGAAGATAAACCACTTCGTATAAAAAATTAGACGAAACAGTTGTGAAAAACATATCACATAATAAGCTACTCATATATTAAGCATAAATAAATAGCTATCACCATACAGAAGTGCCAAATGATAACTCAAGCATTCACGCATCCATACATAAATAACTAAACATGAATATCACTTTAACACATAAGCAGAAATAGTTAAGAAATAAAAGTACCATTTATAGCTAGTTCTACTCACGAGCTTCAAGAAATAATGATTTATCTCTTCTTAATCCAACATCCACTAAGAGTACAAAAGTGCAACATCAATAGTAGATATTAAATGCAGATATCAATAAACCCTGTTCCATTCATTCATCAAAACCTCCTCGGAGGGTGCAAAAGTGCATGTTTTGAGGACAAGTTTTTGACAAATTTCAGGACCCTTCTCTAAATGCATGAGAAGGGTTTAAATACTACTAACTAAATCTAAAAATAATTTATTACAAAAATGTGGAATGCGGTTTAAATGACTATCCTTATTTCAGGCAAAAATAAAGCAAAATTAACACTAAAATTGAATCTAAAACTAAAACTAAAACTAACTGTTTGTGTATCTGTTCCTTGAAATCGCAAGCGTTTAGAATTTTCTTAAGGAGAGTTGGCTGGCTGACTTCCGACTTTAGGTGTCTTGCAAAAATGGAATAGGTAAGAGCTGGCGCCATCTTCTCGGCAGAATTGATGATACATTTGAGAGTCATGCACTGGCTGTGTGGTTTTACCAAGTACGTCCAGTAAGAATCCCAATTCAACTTAGTTAACCTTTTAATTGATTATGCCTTTTCTTGAGCCTTCTATCTCCAGCCTGTTTATAGATGATGTACTTATTTGAATACCACTTTAAAGATATCTCTGATAAATACCACTGGTTTTAGAATTCAAGTTTTGCTTTTTTGCCTTTAACATTCTTTCCTACAAATTTCTGGGCTTACAGGCGACTGAGCAATTAGAGGCTTTCCTCTTCAAGGGGTTTTTCCCAGCGATGCGCGATAGGCACTAGTCGCACATCGGAAACTGCCTTTGTTTCTCAATCTGGGCTTCCCTGGTGCGATTTTCGCTTCTCGCGCACTTTTTGTTAGAGGATATTAAGCTTAAATTTTGTGGAAATAACGACTCTATGAATTTTTGACCTCGAGTCTTAAATTGTTTGTTTGTAATGTCAGCACTATCTAGTACCCATTTAATCATGTCTATGTATGGAAGAGATTTGGGCCTCGCCGCTATCCGGTGCAGGAACGAGCAAACTAGCTCTGTAATAGACGCCTCAAAAGACCCATGTGAGCCTGCAGTAGCCGTAACCTCCATCATTTTGGGATTTTCTTCCTCAAGTAGACTATACATGCCTTCCTAGGTAGTAATACTGGCATCTTTGTTACAGGCAGTGTTTGTATATAAGGGTGTCATTTATTTGTCTTCAGAGCTTGGAGCTTTACCCTTCTTTCCCATAATGTCCTGAACACTACTATGTATAGTTCTTTGCTCTTCGTTCCTGCAGTTTACAAATGAGGTGAGAATAATGATAAGAGAAAGGTGACGGGAAAGCTTTAAATGCCCAAAACATATAAAATATACCATCTCACGTGAAATATCTCTTCAATTAGTCAAAATCTATGCTTCATTAATGATTGCCAACTAACTCATTGATTAACATTAACACACATAACTGGGTCTCGGTTTATGGAAATTTTTTTTTCGAACCATGATCCCTAAAGATCTGTGATAAGGCGATTTGCGATTTTCTTGGTAATATCGCAGATCATAGTATTGCAGATCGCAATATCGTGAAATCGCAATATCGCAGGTCGCAATATCGCGAAATCGCATTATCGCAGGTTCGTAACGTATGACAATCATCCATTCATGTGTTTTCAACGAAATGCAATTTGCGATATGCGCCATCGCATAACAGTGGTTTGAGGTATTTCAGCGTAAGTGATGTTTGAGGCATGCGATGCAATGAATGTTTTTAGTGCATAGTTTTGCATCGCGATTTCGCAATCTTAGAATTCCGCTTGTAGGGTGGTATCCATTACCCTTTTTGCGATGCGATATTTTTTAAGGAATGATTTGATCCTAACTTATCATAAAACTTAAGCTTTTTGGATTTTTCGGGGGTATTCTCCTAATTTTATGATAGTAAGTTTTATTAAAGAAGGAAATACAAGCATTAATCGATTTTTTTGAATTTTTAATAAGGGTCCCCACTTATTTAGTATTAGTGGTAAAACTAAATAAGAAGGGGGGCTGTTGCTGGCCACAACACTCTCGAAAGGGTAATATTGTTCCTTGATGGTGTCTCGAAAAGAATCCCAAGTGGGTGCATTGATAACAACGAGGCTTCAATCTGATCCTTTTATTCACATTATGTTTCCCACCAGTCCTTGACGTGTGGGGCGGCTTTGAGAAGTGAAAAAGTAAATATTTCCCGATTGGAAAAGGCATGAACTGAAAAATATTCTTCCAACTGATTTAACCATTTATCTACAACGTCTGCATCTATCAGGCCTTCAAATATGGGAATATCGAAGTTAACTTTTACCTTAAAAGGAGTGGCACCTTCAGAGAGGTTGCTGGATGAAGATGCATCACCTGTGGGTAGTTGTCTAAGGTTATGGGCAAATTTATCCATAATCACGTCCCTCTGTCACTCGAGGGCTTCCTCAAGCAACATTTTGAAAGGATCTCCTGCCCCCTCGTGTTTATTTTCTTCTGCCATGGGAGGTCATCGGGTTTTGCGAGGCTGATCTTGTAAGGATTCAACCAAATCAAGCCCTAACTCCTTATACCCTGACCTCGTTGGGGACATGCAAAGAAAAACAGAGAGAGGGCAGACTTCTCTGATACCACAGATCCGAACTTTAAACAGGAACGCAAAAATTTACAGATATAATCATAAATACAGAGATGCAACAGAAAAAAACTTCATTTCATTAATAGAAAAATATTGAACTATGCTTACAAATAGAATGGAAATAAGATAGCTTGGGAGATCGTAGCTTATCTCTAAGAAAAGATATGGCATCTACATGCCTCTGAATTGTGTTACAATGAGGCTCAAAGCCCTATTTATTATTGAGAAACAATGGAAAACCCTAAACATCCAAAAACCTAACCCTAGGAGATGAAGTGCGAAAGCTGTGGGCCCCGTTTGGGTAAATTGGTACATCAACTTCTCAGGGGCATAACTATGGGATACGATCTCCGTTTGGCTATCATAATACCTCATTTCGAAGATCTCGAAGAGAAGGCAAAGAACAAACTAGCAAGCCTATTTGTCAATTTCTTAGTCTCTTTGTTTTCCCTAAAAACGTCGTTTAGGGCCTCAAAACACCCTCGGAAGTTTAGGACCTGAAAAAACTGCCAAAAATAGTAAACTATGCTACAATTAAGGAAACTCAAAAACTGAAAGAGACAGTGTTGGGGGTCCAAGTGGAATAGATGGGTGGCCACTAATATCCACCTGGATCATTCCTCTCCCCTTAGGAAGCAATGGTCCCCATTGCGTTGAGTGCCTCCATGAGATGGGGAAACTTCTGCTGAACATGGTCCCTAGTGAGCCACTTGCCTTGGTGAAGGAGTTGGCCAGCTTTGACAACCCGATATAGTTGGATATTTTGCTAGCAAGTGTTCTTGATCTGTGTGTCCATGATCCAATTGTTGGTGGCCTATTCCATGTAGTATGGGTTTGGCTTTGTTTGTGTGAGCTGTTCTGCAATGTCAGATGTGTCCAACAATGTTGGAAAGTATGGCCGAAGGTGTTCTACATTGAACACTGCGTGCAGACCAAGGAACGATGGGATGCTAAGCTCGAAGGAATTGTCCGCTAAAGCCTTGGTGATGGTGTATGACCCATATCAGAGCGGGCGAAACTTGCAATGGGGTCCAGCGAGGCACTCCTTTTGCAAATTTAGCCAAACTTTGTCGCACACCTGGAACTTAGCATTGGCTGTGTCCAATATATCATGGACCTACTGGTGGATGAATTGAATGCGCGCAATGAAGTTGTTAGCCTTGTTGGCTTCAGAATGGATAGAGGCTGAATCTGCCTAAGTAGATGCAAATGGTATGGCCACATCAATGGGACATAATGGCTAAATCGCAACCCTACCTGAAAGGGGTTGTGGCCCGTTGAGTTGTGGAGAGCTCTGTTGTAGTTGTGCTGGACATAGGCGAGGCTTTCATTCCATATGCGTGGATGCTTTGAGTTTTACATGCGTGGAATGTGTATGATCATCTTGTTGACAACGTCTATTTAGTGATCAGTTTGGGGATGGAAAGTCGTGGGCTTGGTAAGTTTTGTATGCAACATCGACTAGAGACTTGACCAAAATGAACTCATGAATTTGGTGTCTCTATATGAGACAATGGACTGTGGGATCCCAAAGTGTACCCATACTTGCTCAAAGAAGCGCTTAGCAGTGGCCTCTGCTCTGACACTCTTCTTGCATACTGCCATAATTGCCATATTAAAGAAATTGACTTCGACCACGAAAACACAATCATTGTCGTGCTTAGTAGAAGGAAGGTTTGGCATGTAATCTATGGAGACAGATTCCCAAGGCCGACTAGGAGTAGGTAGAGGAATATATAGGGCTTGCTTCTTGATGGTTGGTTTGGAAATGGCGAAGGTGGTGCAAGATCTAATGTACTTCCCAACATCCTGACGAAGTTTTGGCTAATAAAAATAGTTCTGCAATACCGCCACTATTTTCTCTACTCCATCCAGTGACTCGACAATAGTGCACCTCACAAATCACCTTGTCATGCTCGCTTGAAGGAACACAAATTTGTCATAGGTGGCATAACAATGCATCCTGAAGGTGAAAATTTCGAACTTTCTTCTCTTCCAGGGGTTTCCGGTATGTGTTGTCGAATTCTCATGCCCTCAGGAGTCAAGCACAGTGATCAACGCCATAACCAGTGGTTGGTTGAGGCAATCAACGACATTATTGGTGCTGCCCTTCTTATACTTAATGTTTAAATTGAACTGTTGTAGGTAGTTGGACCATTTTTTATGGCGATCATCCTGCAAATTCCCTTTTGTCTGTATGAACTGTAGAGGTCGGTGGTCTATGTGGATAAACGATTCCTTCCTTAGAATGTAATGCTTCCATTGACGATAGACCTACAGAATGGAATACATTTCTTTGTCGTAAGTGGGGTAATTTCAGACCATGCCTGAAAGTGTCTCACTGTGGTAAGCCACTAGATGTCCATGCTGAGTAAGAACTGCACCAATAGCATAGTCAGAGGCATCTGTCTCAATCTCAAATGGTTTTTGTAGGTCTGGTAATGTGAGAACAAGTGCGGGGTTCATTTGAGGGAGAAAAGAGGAAGCTAGGGTTTGAAACTGGGGGTGACAGAAGAAAACTGGTAATCATGGAGGGACAAGGAGGAGGGAGCTCCACTCCCTCCTACAATAACGTGGTCTTAAACACAGGTAGAGGGACAAGTCGGAACAAACAAAAAAATGCCATGGAGAAAGAGACAAAAACCACTGAGATGCAAGTGTCAGAAGGCATCGGACCCTAGGAGGTGAAAGGGACCCACGAGGAGGCTCGAGAAGAAGCAAAAGCAAGAGACAAAGGTCAGAGGTCAGAAAGTAGAACTATAATGGGACCCTGCAAGACCAAGTCTAATATGAAACCACAGGTGGTCCTAAATGATTTGTCTCTGTAGGAGCCATAGATCACATGGCAACATATGCAGTCATATGCAAGTTCAAGGGCATCTGGCCACGGAGAAAGCACTATACACTTGGATTAGAAACACCTGGAAACCGAAAGGAGAGATTACTATACATCTGGGATCCAAGGGTTTCTTCATCATGGTTCTCAAGAACCTGGAGGATAAAGACATAATATTCAAAGGCGGACCTTACTTCTTTGCTGCCGCAGGTCTCTACATGCGACCTTGGACGATGAACTTTGTATCAAAGCGAGAAACGTTCACATCGGTTTCGGTATGGATTAGACTATATTCCTTACCTTTAGATTACTGGCTGCTGGAATCCTTGAAAGCTATAGGTAATAAACTAGGACATTTTATAAAGATATCAGAGGCTACTCTGCGAGGTAAATACGCATCCTTTGCTCGCATATGCATAGAAATGGACTTATAGGGAGCACTCCTGGATGAGGTCATCCTGGAAGTTTATGATGAGGAATGGGTTCAGGCAGTCGACTATGAACACATCTTGTTCAGATGCCGCAAATGTCATGAACATGGGCATCTCTTCAGAGAATGCCCACTCAACAAAAGAGAGAATAATCTGAAAGGAAACATTGGTAAAGACCCTAAACGTTACACCAAAGTGGCCGGAAAGGGGAAATGAGGAGGAAAAAATAACGAAAATAAATCCAATGAGAACAACCTACCAAGTCACAAAAATTTGAGATTCTAGAAGAGGAGGGGGAAGAAAATGAAAAGATTAAGGATATGGGGAACACATCAACAGAAAGGGAAAGAGAGGATAACATGTACATCATACCGGAAGACAAAGAGAGGAAGGAGGACCCACTAAACAATACAAGACTTGAAGAAGACCAGGACATGACCCCAAGTGAAGTAGGGACGGAGGACCAAGTCCTACAGGAGATCCTTGAGAGAGAGATCCTGGAACTAGAGTAGTTTATAGAATAGGGAACAAATAAAGGGATAGACTCTTTGCCACTAGAGAAGTTTGACAGAGTGCAATAGCTCTACCTCAAAAGATCCTAAACAAAGGCCACAGGCGTGAAACAAAACTATGATAGCTAGGAGAATAAAGGGGTCAAACAGATGGAGATTATACCAGCATGCTACACCAAAAATCTAGGCAAGAAAAGAGGAAGAAGAAGGCAGAATGATCTCCTATCAGAATGTGGGAAACTCCTGATTAATTCAGGTAAGATGAAAGATCTTACCAGTTACTCTTTTACAAACACTTTATTATGAATCTCACAACTTGGAACATTAGGGGGCCAGGCAACAAAAGAAAGCAAAGAAATCTCAGTAATACAGTAAAAGAAGAAAAACCAGACATGGTTTTCATACAGGAAACCAAATGCTCAGGAGAAAAGATCAGGGACCTTCACTACAAATGGCTCAATAACTATGAGTACCTGGAGGTCAAAGCTAACAACACAGGGGGGGAATTATTACCCTTTGGAATCCTCAAGAATTTGAGATCACAGATGTAGAAGCATCCAGAAATCACCTCTCCATAGTAATACAAACTCTGGGGGACAAAGATTGTTACTTGACCGCAAATGTCTATGGTCCTCAGCTGCTTGAGGATAAACTAAAACTCCTCACCTCACTAGAGGAACTAAGAGAAAGACACCCAATCATCCCATGGATTTTGGGGGGGGACTTCAATATGATCAGATCACTTTCGAAAAAAAAGGGGGAAGCAGAATGTTGGGACGATACTCACTCACATTCCAGTACTTCTTAGACAACATGAGACTAGTGAGCATGGAGACAATAAATTGCATCTTTAGTTGGAATAACAGGGGAGGGGGATCCACCCAAGTTGCATCAAAATTAGATCGCTTCATAGTTTTGGAGTACCTCCTTCTCTCGGGTCACTCCATGACTGCCTGGATTCTTCCTTTCGGTGGTTCGGATCACTGGCTTGTACAGTTGGAAGCTTCTTTTATTGGAACCCCAAGAAAGAGACCTTTTAGGTTCGAAAATGCTTGGCTTAATCATCCAAACTTCTCCAATAATATTAGAAAGTGGTGGGTGGAAGACATGCCCACTTAGGGCACAAAAATGTTCATCCTGCATCAGTGACTCAAACATATCAAACAAAGGCTCAAAGAATGGAACTGAAATGAGTTCGGAAACATTTTCGAAGCCAAAAGAGAGGTGGAAAGTAAATTACAATAAATTAATCAAATTCTCATCAAGGAAGGATTCACAAAGGAAAGGAAGGATTTGGTGGAATCTCTACAGCAAGAATGGGACAATAGATGTCAACAAGAGGAGATCTTATGGAAAAAAAAATATAGAGTAAAGTGGATTAAAGAAGGGGAGAGAAATATTAGATTCTTCCATAAATCTACTATGAAACACAGGGTTCATAACAGAATCACAAAACTCCTGGATCCACAGGGGAAGGAGGTGAAGACTCATAAGGAAATGGAATCGGTGCTGGTTCAACACTTCAAAAGCATAGCAGTGGAAACCTTGGTAGACAGATCTCAATCCATGAAGAACTTCACTAAGAATATTCCCAAATTGGTGACTAGGGAAGACAACCATTATCTCAATAGGCCAGTAACAGAGGAAGAGGTCAACGAAGTGATCAAAGAGATGCACAATGGGAAAGCTCTAGGCCCGGATGGTTTTACTGTAGATTTCTTAAAAATATGTTGGGAGACAGTCAAACACGACATTCTTGATGTGGTAGAGGACTCGAGAAAATCAAGAAAAGTTCTCAGAGCGATTAATGAATCTTTCATAGATTTAATCCATAAACAGGAAAAGGCCATGACACCGGACAAATTTAGACCAATATCTCTTTGCAATGTGGTGTACAAAATCATTTCCAAAGTTATTGATAATAGACTCAAACCTCTACTCCCATCGGTAGTTTCAGAGGAGCAGACTGGATATGTGGAAGGTAAACAAATCCTCAACAACATCATCCAAGCGCATGAAGTGGTCCATTCCCTCAAGACCAATATGCAAGCAGGAATGATAATACAACTGGACATAGCGAAGGCCTATGATAAACTTAGCTGGCAATACATAAAGGAAATCATTAAAGCTTATGGCTTTGAGTTCAACTAGATAAAGTGGGTCATGGCATTGGTCACCACAGCAAGTTGCTCTATCCTTATCAACGACTCACCTTCTAGCACTTTCAGGTCTTCAAGAGGCCTTAGGCAAGGCGATCCCCTCTCTCCATTCCTTTTCATTCTCATGATGGAAGGATTAGGCAGAATGACCAATGCAACCAATAAGGAAGGAAGAATCAAGGGGCTAAAACTAACTCAAAATGGGGATGCATTGACACATCAACAATTTGTGGATGACACTATGCTACAAGGCACACCCACTGTCAAGGAAGCCAAAGCCTTCAAGCAAATCCTGAATGACTTTTATCATGCTTCAAGCATAGAGGTAAGCCTTACAAAATCTGAAGTTTTCTTTTTCAATACAGACATTTCAATCCAGAGACATCTCTCTAGAATTCTTGGTTTTCAACGAGAGAATGTTCCCTCTAAATATCTAGGTATGCCTCTCATTAACAAACCACTGAGTGAGGAAGTATCTTGAGGCAGTTACAAATAAGCTAAAGGAAAAAGTCAACAACTCGACTAATAGATCCTTGAATTTAGCAGGAAGACTTGTTCTTACAAAGGAGGTCCTACAAACCATTCCAATCTACATGTTCTTTGCCCTTCCAGTCCCTAAAGGAGTTTTACAGCAGATCAAGAACATACAAAGAAACTTTCTTTGGGGTAAAGGGGGAGATAAAAAGAAATGGGCCTTGGTAGGTTTAGGTATCCATGGCCCGGACACCCTAAGAAAGGTCTTGGGGGCAAAACTTTGGTGGAGATGGCAAAAAGAGTTCAACAATCCATGGACCAAGTTATGGAAATAAAAGTATGCAATAAATTGGTAGGAAAAGGACCACATTCGAATGTCGGGGCACATTAGGGGTTCTCATATTTGGAACAAGGAGTGGGAGAATAGAACTTTAGTTTAGAATCACAACTTCTGGGAGATCAGAAATGGGAATCTGGCCTGGTTTTGGGAGGACAACTAGCAGTAGGAACAGAATCTATGCAGAGATAGTCTATACATCATAAAAAATGACATCCTTAATAAAGGTATCAAAAGGGTAAGTGACTTTTGGGACCAGTCAGGAGGGGAAGGGAAATGGATATTCTGGAGGGTGCCAATTTATAGTGCAGATACCCCTTTGACAACCCAAGATAAAATTCTTGAAGAGATCTTGGAAAAGAGATAGATTTTAACATCAAATTCGGATGATCTTCTCAGATGGGGCATAAATAACGAAGGCAATTTCAACCTCAAAGAAGCCAAAAGAATAATCATAGGATTTAACTATTCAAATCCTGACAAGACTTGGAAAAACATTTGGAGCAATCCTCACTGGATGAAAATCAAAATGTCATATGGCTAGTTCTACATAAAAAGATTCTGACCTGGGAAAATCTTAGAAATTTTTAGGGCCTTCTAAGTGCCATTTATGTGGTCTATAGGAGGAGACCATGGATCACCTTCTCAGCATGTGTGCGTTCACCTCCTCCATCTGGAACTGGGTAACCTCTATCTTCAACCAAATAGACAGAAAGGAAAATGACATTACGGAAACTTTAAAGAATTTGAAGAAAGATTTCTCGGAAAATGAAACAGTCAATGTAGCTTGGACACTGATCCCAATCTTCTTGATCTGGGATGTGTGGAAAGAACACAACAATAGAATCTTCAAAAATAAATCATGCTTAACTCAAGGAATTGTGGCTCAGATTCTAAATCAGCTTAGAGAAACAGTTAAAGTATTTATGAAGCAACCTTCTGGCAAACCCCGTGTTCAAAGAGACATCCTCATCCTTGAACAGTTGGGTCTTCACTCTTATGGTACAATAGATACCAATAAGAAAGCAAGGCAAAGAACAGATAACAAAGCCTTATGGCAACCTCCCCCTCATGGCTTCCTGAAACTAAACATTGATGAAGATTCAAAAGGGAACCCAGGGGAGGCTGGTTACGGAGGACCCATAAGAGATGCAGAGGGCAATATCCAAGTTATCTTTCACAGTCATTTGGGGAGGGCCACCAACAATATGGCAGAACTCATGGCCATTGAGCAAGGTTTAGAAATCTTGACAACCTACAATCTACACAATACAATTATAGAGGCTGACTTGGAATTAATGATTAATTCGGTTAAAAGAATAAGCACTGGCTCAACACTAGATAAAGTTTCAAGGCACTGGAGACTTTCATAGGTGTTTCATAGCGTCCAATATCACCTCAGAACACTTAGAACTCTAAGGTTTGTTCATGTGTGAAGAGAAGCCAACATAGTGGCGGACAGGCTAGACAATGAAGGAGTGATCTACAGAAGAGAAAACAAGCGCCTCATATGGGAGTTTGTTCAGATTGGACAACTTCACGAGGACTACAACACTCTGGCACGTGAAGACAGGGAGCATCACCAAAAATCCAAGGGGAATCAGCTAGTAGAAATCTCAGATGACGAAAGTTAAGGGCACAAATTACAGACATGCTAAGTTCTGGGCCTTACAAAGAAATGGAAGATGGAGTAATGGTAGGTAGAGAAGAGTGTAAAAACAAAAAGTGGCTCCAGCACTTCTCCTCAGAAGAGGGTGGTTTTGTAGCCGTTACCAGAGGTATCGAAAGCTCGGTGGTGCCGGAAGTGGTTTCACTAGAAAGCCTCCAATGCCACAAACAGAGTTACACATGGCTCTTGACAAGTTGAGAATAATGCCTTCATTGGACGGGTATCTCCTGTGCATCTCTTCATCTGGATATCCTTTTCAGCCATCAGATCAGGTGGTAGTAGATCTTTGGTTGAGAACAGTCATGCTTGTTGGCGGTGGGACCGTGGTGGTTTTACTACTTGCCTGGGTTATCGGGTGTCCCCATTATCATAAGCGGTTTTTAGGAATTGCCTCTGATGCCATTGTTCATGCAACACGTGGCTCTAGACAAATAAGGAATATTGCCTTCATCGGGTGAGTAATTATCATGCATTTAGTCTGGCCAATATCCATCACCGCTGTCGGATCTGGTGGTATCAAATCGAGGGCTGAGGTTGATCAGGCTAATTGGTAGTGGGACCATGATGGTTTTGCCACAGTTTCCCACGTTATCAGGCTTTAGATCAACCACGAGCAGATTTTAGTTAAAGCCATTGACCAAGTGACACATGGATCTAGGTATAATGTGAATACCACCCACTCCGAGTGGGTAATCCTGATGCATATAGGTCGGCCGATATCCCCCAATTCCGTTGATTTCCACGGATGGGGATCGACGACTCAGATTTGCAGTGCTTGCTTTATCTGTATTTCTAAGGGAGACACTCCTAAGCTTTATGGATTTTAATTTGAGTGCGCATGTGGCAAACACCATCATGTATACTATGTACCTTCTTTGTTGATTTAGTTTAATATAAGGTCCGATTCTTGCCTGAGCAAAAAAATAAAAAATAAAAAATGTGAGCACAAGTGCAAAACAAAGGTGATTATTCAACTCATAGAATGCTTACTATTAGGTTTCAGACCAAAAAAACTTTTCTTTTGCTCCACCCTTGGTGAATTGACTTAATGGCCAAGTGATATGAGAGAACCCCAACACAAACCTATAGTAGATTTTGGCAAGACCCAAAAAGCTATGGAGCTTAGTTAGATTGGTTGGGGCTTGCCAATCGCAGATGACTTGTATATTAGACAGGTACATGTGTACACCCTACTCATCAATTATGTACCCAAGATATTGAACCTAGGTCAGGCCAAAGGTGCATTTCTCCAAGTTAGCACACAGCTTGTGTTGTCACAGGATTTGAAGGACCTGTCGAATATGGTGGAGGTGCTTGTCCCAGCTCTAGCTGAAGATCAAGATGCCATCTAAATACAACACCACAAATGCATTGGTGAAGGGTCGCAAGATGTCATCCATTAGTCTAATGAAGGTTGTAGGGGTGCTCATCAATTCAAATGACATGAAAAACCATTCGAAAAGGCCCTCATTGGATTTGAAGGTAGTTTTCCACACATTATAGGGTTCAATAGGAACCTGGTGATAACCCAACTTCAAGTCAATATTGCTGAAAAATTTGGCACCCTTGAGCTGGTCAAGAAGGTCATCAATCCGCAAGATTGGGTACCTATTCTGGACATTGATCTTGTTCAACTCCCAGTAGTCAATACAGAGCCTACAAGTCCCATCTTTCTTCTGTACAAATATAGTTGGGCTCCCACAGGATGAAGAGATTGACTTGATGTGCCCTATCTCTAGTAGTTTTTGAATCTGCCTCCTGATCTCATCATTCTTGAGAATAGAACGCTGATACTTTGGCCCATTGGGCAATGACGCACCCGGGGTCAGATCGATGGAGTGCTTGACCTGACAGTGCAGAGGTCCCCCTGTAGGTGAGGCAAAAATATCCCTGTACTCCTCCACAACCTTGTCCATCTGCTGATGCTGTGTAGAGGAGCCCTGCTTGGAAGCCGTGGCCACAACCTTCTTCTTGCTCTGAGGGTGAATCATAATGAAAACAAATTTCCTAGTCTGGGAAATGATCTTACTACATTGCTTTGTAGTGATCAAAGAGATGGAGGTAGGTGGGGTTACCTCCGGTAGGCGGGGCTACCTTCGGTATCCTACAACTTGTTTTCCAAGGTAATAATCACAGAGCAAGGTCTAGAGTCATATAAAGCACGTCACTTCCACAAGTACGGTTGTCCTAACAATACATCACAAACTTCAACAGGAGCAACATCACAGAGTACCTCATACATGAAGGGCTTGATGCTATAGGGAAGGAGGCACTCTGGCTACTGCGAAGATCTTTTCCTTAGTGAAGCCACCTGATGGTCTATGGCTGTGGATGTGATGTAGTCTTTAGGCCTAACCACTTCACGACCTTTGCTCAAATGAGGTTCTTTTGGCTCCTTCTATTGACAATGAACCGCAGTGGAGTACCGTTCACCCACATCTGTGAGTGGAAGAGGCAGTCCCCCTCCTCTGGATATTCAAGCTCAATCTTCTGGATCTTTTTGGTGGCCATTTGGCACTAAGCTCTGTATCAATGATCTGATTCACTTTGTCAGTTCCCTTATCGGGTTCTGATTCAGAGTAGGAACATGTGTCTACTTCAGAAGCATTCATCTTGGCCACTAGTGACTGCTTGGCCCAACACTCACTTGTATTGTGAGTGGAGTTCTTATGGAACTCACACCATTTTCTAGTGTCCTTCTTTTTCTTCTTTGCGTTGTTCTTTTCTTGCGGCTTCAACAGGCTGTCCTGGGTAGCCTCTCCTTGGCTTGGTCCTTTGTTCTGTGGTTTGGGGGCGCCTTTTCCTTGCTTTGGATTCGCAAATCCAAAGTCTCGCTTCTTATGTTTAAACTTCTGCTCAATCTTGACAGTGTACCGGTACGCCGTCCAAAGCGAGGAAATGTTGAGGAACTCGATCGTTTCCTGGATTTACTTATGTAGATAGCCATGGTACTTGAGCAACAAATTTTGCTTTGTATCCTTGATACCCAACTTCATGCAAAGGGTGTGGAAAATATTTGTGAACTCTAACACATCTTGGTCCCTTCCCTGCCATAGCGTGGTCCAATTTATGAATTTATCTTCATAGCTCCTGATAGGGTAATATTGTTCCTTGATGGCGCCTTGAAAAGAATCCCAAGTGGGTGCGACTGATAACAACGAGGGTTCAATCTCGTCCTTTTTTTCACAGTATGTTTCCCACCAGTCCTTGACGTGTGGGGCAGCTTTGAGAAGTGAAAAAGTAATATTTTCTTGATTGGAAAAGTCACGAACTGAAAAATATCATTCCAACAGATTTAACCATTTATTTACAGGGTTTGCATCTATCAGGCCTTCAAATATGGGAATATCGAAGTTAACTTGTACGTTAAAAGGCGTGGTGCCTCTAGAGTGGCTGCTGGATGAAGATGCATCACCTGTGGTAAGTCGTTGAAGGATTTGGGCAAAGTTATCCATCATTGCGTCCCTTTGTCGCACGAAGGCTTCCTCCAGCAACATTTTGAAAGGATATCTTGCCCCCTCATCTTTATTTTCTTCCGTCATGAGATGTCATCGGGTTTTGCGGGGATGATATTGCAAGGGTTCAACTAGATCGAGCCCTAACTCTTTATACCTTGACCTCATTGGGGACATGCAAATAAAAACAGAGAAAGAGTAGATTGCTATGATACCACGGATCCAAACTTTAAACAGGAACGTAACACCTTATAAATATAATCATAAATACAAAGATGTAGGAGAAAAAACACTTCATTTCATTAATAGAAAAACACTGAACTATGCTTATAAACATAATGGAAATAAGATAGCTCGGGCGATGGTAGCTTATCTTTGAGAAGAGATGTGGTGGCTACATGCCTCTGAACTGTGTTACAATGAGGCTCAAAGGTGTATTTATTACTGAGAAACAATGAAAATCCCTAAACATCCAAAAACCTAACCCTAGGAGATGAAGCGCCAAAACTGTGGGCCCCGTTTGGGTAAAGTGGTACATCAATTGATCGGGGTCGTAACTATGGGATACGATCTCCATTTGGCTATCATAATACCTCATTTCAAAGATGTTGAAGAGAAGGCCAAAAAAAAACTAGCAAGCTTGTTTGGCTAAGTTTTGGACTCTTCGTTTTCCCTAAAAACATCATTTACGCCCTCAAAATGGCTCCGGAAGTTCAGGACCCGAAAAACTGCTAAAAATAGCAAACTTTACTAGTTAGGAAACCGAAAAATTGAAAGAGACAATGTTGGGGGTCCAAGTGGAATAGGTGAGTGGTGACCAATATCCACCTGGATCATTCCTCCCCCCTTAGGAAGCAATGGTTCCCATTGTGTTGAGTGGCTCCATGGGATGGGGAAACTTCTACTGAAATTGGTCCATGGTGAGCCACTTGCCTCGGTGAAGGAGTTGGACAGCTTTGAAAACTTGATATAATTTGATATTTTGCTAGCGAGTTTTCTTGATCTTTTTGTCCATGATCCAATCTGTGGTGGCTTGTTCCATATAGTATGGGTTTAGCTCCGTTGGTGTGAGTTGATCTGCAATGTCGGATGTGTCCAACAATGTTGGAAAGTATGGCCAAAGGCGGTCTACATTGAACACTAGGTGCAGACTAAGGAATGGTGGAACTTTAAGCTCAAAGGCATTGTACCCTATAGCCTTGGTGATGGTGTATGGCCCATATCGGAGCGGGCGAAGCTTGCGGTGGGGTCCAGCTAGGTGCTCCTTCTGCATATGTAACCAAACTTTGTCACCCACCTGAAACTTGTGCGACACCTAATTCTGATCGTGGCGCTGCTTGTACTTAACATTGGTTGTTTCCAATATATCATGGACTTGTTGGTGAATGTATTGAATGCGCTCATTGAAGTTGTTAGCCCTGTCGGCTTCGTATTGGACAAGAGTTGAATCTTCTTGAGTAGCCTCAAATGGTATGGCCACATCAATGGGACATAATGGTTGAAATCCTAGACCTACCTAAATGGGGCTATGGCCCGTGGAGCTGTGGAGAGCTATGTTGTAGCTATGTTGGACATAGGGGAAGCTTTCATCTTGATCAGGGGCTCAATGTTTGGCTCAAAAATCAAAGTTCTTAGAATGGTTCGAAACCTAAACAATTGTGTCCATCTTAGAAAATTGTCCTAACGCAACTCGTTTCGTCGAAAACCGAGTTCGTATGAGAAAGTTATTGTGTTCTAATCACTTTGCTAAGTAGAAGAAATTTGCAAAAAAAATGGCCAGTCACTGCACAGTCAACAATCTGTACTATTGACGTGGTAGGTGACTAGGCATGGTTAACATTGGTCAACTACGAATCATAGGTGGACAAGTGGCATCATTTGATTGGGTTGTACAGGTGGTGTGTTGGCGCATTCTTAATGGTAATTTTCAGACCAATGGAAGAATGCCACGTGGCAAGCTCGAAGACCGCCACATGGCTCCTCCAAAAGGTCTCGATAATCGACACGATGGAGAAAAATTTTGGTTAGAGGTCGGGTCGAACTCGTGACCTCTGGCACATCGTCCTAGTGACTTTACCAACTCCTTTACATCGTGGTTCTTACCATATCAGTTCTCCACATCTATTTAAGGTGTAACAGTTGGGAGTTGGGTGGTTAGGGGAGGGTTAGATCGCAGGCCAACCCTCCCCCATGTGAATGCAAATATGTTAACCACAAATGGCTACAGTTATCCTAACAGTTAGTTAACCACCACACTACTTTGTGACGTTTTGATATACGACATGTGAATTCGATACCATAACCCCTAACGGTTAGCACTTCGACGACTTTGGCTCCAACGGTTAATGCAACGCTAACTCCGCATGTGAACATGCCATCAAAAACTGGCGGATGTTATGGTTTCAATTAATGATAATTATGGGATTATGTTAATTAATATGGTTTTTAAAATTAATTAACTGCAATTTAATCTGGCATAGGATTTGGCAATGCCCCCAAATTTAGGCCTGCCCCTAGATTTAGCGGGGCTAACTGGAGATATTCTAGAATTAGAACAGAAATTGTAGGAAAAGACTGTTTGAGTCATAGAGAAGGCAATTTTCGACCAAATTGATCTCAAGAAGAGGTTTTCTTGGCTAATTTGGACATTTTAAACACATTTGTGCGGGTATTAGGAACCATAGAAATTTGGAAAACAACATTTTGCCACATTGAGCTAATATAAAGGCCCAAGCCATGGAAGCTGGACCAAGGAGATGTAGCCCAAGAGGGGTGAACTCCTTCATCAAAACACTGTGTTAAAGTGTCCCTTTGATGGTTTGCTTTACTTTGAATGTTTGTTGTTTAGTATTTGAGTTTGAAGCTATTTTTCTCATGAATGTCATTTTAAACTTAAGGAAATTTAACTGATTACATACACAAACAACTAATGAAACCTCAACACAAGAAGTAATAAGAAAGCATATGTTTAGAAATATGTAATTGCTATTAGCATAACAAAACTAATCATACAAAAAATAGATCAAGTTGGTATGAGAGCAAAGGTTGAATTGCTTGATTGCTTGAGTTTGTGCAATTAGGGTTTTAATGGTTGCAAAATTGTGATGCTTACGAGGTTAAAGTTGCTGAAAGGAGAAGGGAAGATATTGGTTGCAACTCCTGAGGTAATGCCCAGAAGAAGGAGAGCCACAAGGCCACAATCTCCACCACCCAAAGTTCCAATTCCAGCTGCACTTGAAACTCCTCAAGTTTTTCCTTCAACTGAGATTGAAGAGGTACAAATAATACCGATTTTTGAGCCTAAATCCACATCCATTATGTTTGGAGAAAGAGAGCTTGAAGGTCCCTGTTCATAAGAGGAACAATTCAAGAAAGATTTATTCACTTTAATTGAGATGATTAAAGTCCTCTATGAAGAGAGGAACACTAGAATGGTTGGAGAGAGTTTTAAACCTCCACATGGAGAAGGAAGCTCAGGGGACAAAAAATATGAGAAGAAGGATTCCAAAGGGAATAATGGAAAGCCACCTCCATCTCCACCATCCTCATCATCTTCATCATCTCACACAATGTCATCTTCCACTACGACCACTGAAACTACCCATACTCATTCAAAAACCCCAAAAGGAAAGACTCCGTTACTTAAATTGGACATAAAATTTGAACTTCCCATGTACAATGGAGAGGTGAATGATGAAAAGTTGGACAACTAGATTCGGCAATTGGAGGTATACTACAAAATTCAGAACCTTCAAGAAGATGACATAAAATTCTAGTTGGCTTCACTGAGGCTAGAAGGAGCTGCACTAGTTTGGTGGGAAGCAAAGACTCAAGAGGAAATGTGAATTCATGGTAAGATATCCATTACTTGGGTTGAATTTGTTTCTACAATTAAAAGACAGTTTTATCCTTTAGCATATATGCAAAAATCCATTATGAGTTGGTAGAATTTTAGGCAGCTTAAAGGCTAAACAGTCCAAGATTATACACAAGGGTTTAGGAAAAGGGCTTTGTTGTTAGGAGTGAATTTAAATTCCCAAGATACACTGCTAAAATATATTGGGGGTTTACATTCCTATTTGAAACATACTATTCTTATGTTCAATCCAAACAATTTAGATAAGGTATGTGTGCAAGCCACACACCTTGAATCTAGAGGAAAGAACATTAAGGAAGAGGGTAGTAAGAGGAAGCCATTCAAAGGAAAGGAGAAAGAGAAGGGAGGAAAATGGAAGGGAAATAAAAATTCAAGTGTGAAGAAAGAAGGGGATAATATCACATGAAAAGGTTGTTCCAAAGAGGGGCATGGTGAATCCCACTGCTGGAAATTGCATTTCGAGTTAAGTCCTAAGAAATGAAACAATAAGGGAAAACAAAAGATGATCGCTACCACACAACATGACCTTGGTTCAGATTCTGATGATGAGACCAAGATTTCAACCATGGTTACAAAAGGAAAAGAAACTGTTGCAAGCACTAGTTCATCACATAGTCAAAACAACACTCCAAATGAAGAGTCAAGAATAGAGTTGTTTCATGTAAGAGTGATTTCAAATCATACAAGTATTGATGCATTATTTGATAGTGGGTCAGAATCAAAATTGATTTCAGAAGACTTGGTTAAAAAACTAAACCTTGAAACTGTACCTCATCATAAGCCATATCCATTAGGTTGGATAGTTAACAATGCAAAATTACAGGTTACAAGGAAATGTTTATTCAAGTTCGCCATTACTGAAAAGTTCATTGATGAAGTTGAGTTAGATGCAGTTCCACTTGACATCTTAGGAATCATTTTGGGAAGTCCTTATTTGTATGATAGGAAAGAAATATTTTATCACCATGAAAACAAATACATATTGCTCAATAATGGGGTGGAGTACATTGGGAGAGCCCACCGCAAAAAGCTGAACATTTATTTGGTTAATGCAAGGCAAATGAAGAGACTAATAAATGCAAGTAAAAATTTTGTGCTTCTCATGATCAAGAAAAATAATGATATTGATGATGAATATTTTGAAGGTTGTGATGATAAATTGAAATCTGATTTGTTTGATGTGGTAAGCAAGCATGGCGAGATGTTTCAAGAACCAAAGGGGTTACCTCCCAAGAGGGGAATTCAACATGAGATTCAGCTACAACAGGATGTTCCACTTCCAAACATAGGCATTTATCGCATGTTGATTATGGAGAGCATGGAAATCAAAAAGAAAATTCAAGAATTTTTGAACAAAGGTATCATACACCCATCTACTTCGCCATGTGGTTCGCCCATTGTCTTGGTACCAAAGAAGGATGGAACTTGACTCATGTGTGTAGATTTCTGTGCACTGAACAAAATCACAGTAAAGAATCATTATCCACTCCCAATAATTGATGATTTGATTGATCAGTTGAGCTATGCAAAGTATTTCACTAAGCTAGATTTACGAAGTGGTTATCATCAAGTTAGGATAGCTGAAGAAGACATTTGGAAAACCACATTAAAACTAAACAAGGATTGTTTGAGTGGCTTGTTATGCCTTTTGGTCTTAAAAATTCTCTAGCTACTTTCATGAGGATAATGAATGATGTATTGAGACCGTTTCTAGATGATTTTTTCATTGTCTACTTGGATGATATCCTCATATTCAACAAGTCAAGAGATGAACATGTCATGCATGTAAACAAAGTACTTGATGTCTTGAGAAAATAACAAATGTTTTTAAAGATGTCGAAGTGTGAATTTGGCAAGACTTCTTTAGTGTATTTGGGACACGTTGTTGGAGGAGGTGAGTTGAAGATAGACCCCTCTAAGGTTGACGTCATTCTGAATTGGCCCATGCCCTATATAGTTACGGAGGTAAGAAGCTTTTTAGGGGCAACACAATATTGGAGAAAGTTTATTGCTAATTTTTCTTCCATTGCAACTCCATTACGTGCATTGACAGGTGTCAAGAGAGTCTTACATTGGGGAGACGTATAACAAAAATCATTTGATTCTTTGAAGAAAAAGATAAGTTCAACAACGGTATTGGCACTTCCGAATCTTAGACAATCATTCAAGGTTCAAATGGATGCAAGTGATTATGCCATGGGAGAAGTTCTAATGGCGCTGTAACTAACTATCCCGCATATGAAAAAGAAACTTATGCATTGGTACAAAGTGTTAAGAAATGGAAGCACTATTTTATGGGGAAGGAGACCATCATCCATACCAACCATCAACCATTGTAGTACTTACAGTCACAGTCAAAGTTGCAGCAGTCACGACATTTCAGATGGATGGGTTTTCTACAACTAATTCATTTGGTTATTAGGTATAAAAAGGGAATCTATAATAAGGTAGCTGATATTATTTCAAGGCCTATTGTAAATTCATCTGCTATACTCAAGCAAATTTTGTTTTGCATGAAAGTTACATATAACAATATGCAAATGATAGAGACTTTCAAGAATTATATGCAAGCTTGAGTCAAGGAAACCAAATTGAAGATTTGGATTATCATGTACATAATAGTTTGTTGTATCACATGGGCAAGTTGTGTATTCCATAAGTCTTATCGGGAAATCTAGTGTCCATTCAGAGCTGCTAGTCCCACTAAGACGGGTAGCTATCTTAGAAACAAACAAACTAAAGTTACTTTCATTTTCCTTTATGAGAAGTAGATGAGAGAGAAGTAGAGAGTACCAACCTCAGTCTTTCGCTTGGCTCCTTGCTTGTTTCCTCTCCCCTCTGACAGATCTTTACTGCTCCTTCCTTGCTTACCCCGCTTCAAAGAGCACCTGTAAAGTCAAAGCAGCATAATACTATCAAAGCACAGAGATCTACGATCATAAACAATATATGACTAGATATATATTGACCACACAAATGCATATATCATCAAACGTAAAAGAATGTGGAGGAAAACTTGAATAGTTTTATTGATAGAAAGAGTAGAAGAGAGGATTACAACCCAATGATCTGACCCAGTGTCATCCTCCCAGCATGAAAGCCCTTCTTCACCTCATGAAAAGCTTAGATCACCCAACACTATGATGTTCCACCAAGAAACCAACAACACTTCCTTACAAAAT
>APFE031360312.1:64182-79369 GCA_000404065.3 Pinus taeda | reverse complement strand
AGGTCTTGGAGGAGAACAAAAAGAATTGGCATAAAAAGTTGGTGAATGCACTATGGGCAGATAGATTGACCACAAAAAAGATCTATTGGTACTAGCCCATATGAATTGGTATATGGCCTAGAAGATGTGTTCCCATCCTCCCTTGGGATCCCTGTAATCAAATTGCTGCAAGAAATACAGGCTGAACCCAATGATATCCAGAGAAGGATCAATCAGACAATCCACTTACAACAAACAAGGGAAGAAGTGTATCATAGGACCCAAGTTCTACAGGAGAAGCTCAAAAAGGTGTTGGACAAAAGAACAAAGGCTAAGGACTTTTTCATAGGTAACAAAGTACTGAAATGGGATTCTAGGAGGGAAGACAAAGGAAAGCATGGCAAGTTTGACTTTCTGTGGAAAGGGCCATTCACAATTCAAGTTGTGCAAGGTAACAACACCTTCTTTCTCAAGAGTCTAGATGAGTCAAACAATGATGAAGGCCCAGTGAATGGGAGAATGCTCAAGCACTACCATGATACATAAGCATGGGATGACCCCATATTGTACATAAATGTCTATATGTTCAAGTACTTTTTTCCTTTTTACAGTAGATATATAGAAGAGCAACTACAACAAATTTTGAAGAAAGATCAGCAAAACCACATCAAGATGACATAGATGCTGGAGAAAGCTCAGATGAACAGAGGAGAGCAAGGTCTTCAAAACAGAAAACCGATGATAGGCAATGATACATGCTAAGCAAGTCATGAGAAATTTATTGTTATCCTAAAGAGGTCATGAAGCACTGCATACCATCTCACTAATTGCAGATCAAAGGTGGCAATATTAGAGCAAATTCACTACAGAGAGAGGAAGAAATTAAGGCTATCCGACCTGCTGTTCTTGGCTTTCCACCAGGTAAAGCCATCCCAAAGTGGAGCCACTCTTAGGTTCCTATACCAATAGGTTTCATATTTCATGATTGACAGTGGAAGGGCTAAATATGTTCATCATTGCAGGCTGCAAAGGTTCCATATTTTCTGTACATACTACAAAAAATCAAAAAATGAAAAGAGGGTATGCCTTAAAAGAATAATCAAAGGGCTAGAAAATCAAGTGGTCAAGAGAAAAGTGAAAATGAACCCCAAACTAAAGACCAGGAAAGTGGCCAGTCAAAATGCCACTACTAAGCTCATTTGGCAGTGTCATGATTTCCAAGTACTACTGCTAATCACACTTGATGGATGGCCCAACAATCTAAACTGGACCATGCCATGGTTAAATTTCTTGCTGCAGAATAGAGAATGTTCCCTGACCAAATAGCTTAAACTTGGCAGATGACCAGCTAGGTAGAGAAATAAAGTTGCCCAACTGCTTAATCTGGGGCCTTGGAAGAAATAAGGGTAGATATTAGATAGGAGGGCAGTCAAAAGAAAAAGAGGAAGATCAGGGTATGCTAATTCAAGTGCACCCACTTTAATGAAGAAAAAATGTTAGGATTACTAGGATGGGTAAGTAGTGCAAGGTTGCAGAAATGGAGAGCCATCACCAATTGGCCTATTAAGTGTGAAAACTTATGCCACTCAGGGTATGGGCATCAAAAAAAAAGAGTGGAGGACAAACATTGGAAGCATGTCTAACTTCCCCAGTTTCCCCCAAAAATCATTTCTTACTTACGCTCCCAAGGGCCTTGAGATCTGGTCAGGTGCCCAGTTCCACTCCATTACATCACAAACTACTTGGTCAAACCATGGAGTTCAAGCATGAAAAGAAGCCACATTTCTTGTGTAAAAACATCCTGTTTATCATTTTCATTTATCCTCAAAATCCTAAGTTAAGTTTCACTTAGCTAAACTTGGCTTCACCCCTGCATTCACCTCACAAACCATATTAATCACTAACATATTATCTAGCTCCCTAACTTCCCCCTTCCCCTAAGTCTATTACAATCCAATGAAAATCTCCCAAGAATACCTATAGATACCCTCCCCCAAGTGCTATAGTCATATCCCTTCTTTGGGAAATATTAACCCCTCAAGGGTTATTATTAGCCCTCAATCCTCCTAAAAACTATGGGTTTGGAAAAAACTATGGTTGAAAGGCAAAAAATCACTTTCCCCGCCCTCATTTTCCCTTATCCCCCTTTCTTCCGCCCTAAACCCTTTTATTATAAAGTTTAAATGAAAAACTTTTTAATAAAAAACCCGAAAACCCTTAACCTAATGTTCTAAACCCACCCCGCACCCCATTTATTAAACATATTTTAAATATACATAGCGGGTCCCCATGGCGTAACGTGGCGGCATATCACAATCGCCGCCCACCGTTAGATCTTCCACCCCGCCCATCCTACGGTGGGTGGTCGATCGTCCAACAGAACCGCCCGACCTTTTGCATCCGGGGGATGGGCAGTATTACTGCCGTACCCCCGCCACGCGTCAGGCTCCCGGGCTGTTCGCTGCCCCCCCCCCCTCCAAACCGCTTACCACCCAAGAGCCCGCCAGGGAGACCGCTTACCGCTCTACCCTCCACGTTGACGTCACGCCCCCGTCAGCGTGATGTCACCCCGCTTTACCGCCACCAGGCCTCCACGTCACCCCTGGCCCCCGCGTCGCCCTGTCCACCCTGCCACCGTGTCAGTGCCACCTGGGAACCCACGTCACCTGCCACGTCACCTATCCGTACCGCGGCCCATGATGACATCAGCATGACGTCATCACAAAAAGGCGCCAATATGCTAAAAATGCATAAAAAGGCATCAAAAAACCGTTATTCCGCATTATTTTATACGACGTCTGGAACTCCTCTGAAAGCGAAATTCGTCCTCCAACAATCAAAAAGCAAAAGCTATCTGCCAAAGTTGTTGCCGCCTCCATTGTCAACTCAAATACCTGCAATTCAGCCAATTCGACCGGTGCAAACGCCTCGTACGCCATAAAACCAGGTATTTTGCCGCAGGCACCCTCTCTTGTCCTCTGTTGTCCGTGTATTCTTGTTCTCCTGCTTAAAACAACTCAGTTAAAGGACCCACATTATTGAAATTCACCTCTAAAATCTACCTAAAAACCTCTGAAACCCCTGCACAATGGAAGTCTCAAGGAAACCCGTGACCCTCGGTGAAATTTACCATTTTTTCACAAGAAGCAACTAAAAAAGCCTAGCCATCGGCTAGAAGACTGAATTGACAAAGTTCCCCCACCCATGCTAAAAGAACTCTCTGCAAATAACCAACTAACCAGCTCAAAAAAACTCTGGTTCCTCAAAACAGAGTGCCCCACAGATTCATTAAGCCTGTGACAGCCTCCTTGCACTGCCAAACTGCTCACTGCAAACAGAGAGCAGTAATCCATTCCTCAGCATTCACATCAAGCTTGAATTGCAATAAACCACCAGCAAAATCAAGACAATGGCCACTCCAGCTGCTCTGGATGTATTGCCTATAAATCCACCTAACAGAGAGCTAGAAGCTATACCACTTGTGGACAGTGATGCCCTCATCACAGACTTTGTGGCAGAGAGAAACCACTTGCAAACATATTGCCAATTAAGAAACAGTCACTTGGACAACAGTGACATGTATGGGGTCTGGCAATCTAATCTACCCACCTACTTCCTACCTCCTCTGAACATTTTCCCTGAGATCATCCACCTATGTGCAGAGAACTATGACTAGAAACTCAGGGCTGTGAAGTCTCCATCTGGGAGCATCCTCTTCTATATAACTCCAGATTCCGTCAACCAGATGCTCAACTACAAGCAGACCCAGTTGCTATACCCCTTCTCCATGAACTATTTGCTAGATGAAGGCTCCAAACTCTCTAATGCAGACATTGCTGCCATAGCCAGGAAATTCATGAAGGCAGACTGCCAACCTTCTGGGCCACCTCCTTTCTCCTATGCAGATTTCAATGAGGTTGGCATGCTACTGGTAGATATGCTGACCTCTGTGCTGGGGTTCACCACAAACAAACATGTTGATCTAACTGTGTTGGTCATGCTCTCTGCATACAGCCTTATGAAGCCCCCTGCTATGAAATACAATTATGCCAAGTACATTACCAATAAGATACATGATCAATTGACAAGGCTGGACAGAGAGGCAATATTCAAATATTCCTCATACATCTATCACTTATTCTTATACTACCAGACAGATTGCTTCCAGTGCTCAATCAGGAAGCTGGACTCACAGGGTGAGAGAAGGTCTGTAATCTTCTGGTCTTCAGTCTTCCACCAAGTCCAGAATTCCCCCTACTCATATTGTGAATTCATTGATCAGTTTGTGTATCCAGTCACATGCCTTTTAAAAAGGACTCCTCCTATCAGATTGTCCAAGGATATGCAGAAAATCTTGCAGCTATCCAGAAGCTACAAATTTGGTGATTGGTACTTATACCAAAACCACACTGTCATCAGAATTTATGGCTGTGAGCTCTGTCCTACAGGCTCCCAAAGTATGTCCCTATGAGGCTGTTTGCCCTAGAGTACTATAGAAAAAGAGTTGATGCTAGGTAAAACCCTAGCAGAAATAAAGAAGATAATTTGGGCAAAAATTGGCCAATCTATACAGGACCAATGGAGGTCCATTCAAGCAATTTTTGAACAAGTGGAGCTAATAGAAGTAGCTCATGTAGAGATTCAAAGAGTTGGGACAGCCCTGGGAATAATGTCTGAGCAGGCCACCAAAATGATTCACTTTCTCAATAACCGCACTAGAGAAGAATTGGCTACTCTACAAATAGCCAGCAGAACAGATACAATCCTCACAGCCAAGAAGGTACTGACATTAAGGAATTTTACTCAGACACTGGAGAGGAAATGTCAGGAGATGAAGGTTGAGATAGATGAATTCAAAGCTAAAATGGCTATTTTACAGGACAAAGGACTGCCAAGCTTAGTGACTGGCACAGGACAACTGCTGTCATATAATCAGTATATGACAAGGATCAAAATTTAGTTGAAAACCAGATCACAGCATCCAGCAGCTCCACAGAAGAGGTAGGGCCTCCCTCTGGGCAAACCCTCTATGACAAGCTGGAGAATCTATTCTTTATTGAACATGAAATAAATCATCTGTTTGAAGTCCCTCCTAACTTTTATAGACATACAGAGGAAGATGAGACAGTGGTCAAAATGAGGAGACATCAGCTACCCCCAGCTGATTGGTGGCAAGCAATGTTGGAGATTTTTCCTAGATAATTCCACTTTGTTTTTGGCCTTTTTGGAGAAAGATCAGCAAGCAGGTCAGCATACAGGTCAGCAAACAGATCAGCAGGCAGGTCAGCATACAGGTACAGCAAGCAGCATACAGATGAGTCAGCAATCCACCCAAATAGCAGGCCTAAAGTTAACGCAGGATTAAAAGCACTGCTACGGCTTACTTTCCAGAGCCATAAAGTCAAATCTGTCTGACAGAAGAATTTCGGCTACCTAAGCATTAAAAGCTATATTTATGTTGTCATTTACTTTTTGTAAGAGAGTTGGTGGTGCAATTTATTGCACCATAACTTTCCACTAAGATATTTTATACCCTATTTTGTATATATATCCCCTCAGATAACGCATTGAGGGTCGGTTATAATACAATTCTTCCTGAAGAGCTCTATTGTATACTGAAGACTTTTTGATAATAAAAATTTATGATGGAGATTTCTGGTTCCAACGCTGTCTGAAGATGGATATGTAATGCTCTGTTTTTGTTGCAGAATTCTTGTGTCATGTGCTGAATCAATAAGTTTCTCTTACCTGTGTATGTGTTCCATGTTTATTCCATAACTTATATGTTTTCATAATCTTGGTAAGTAGAGAAAAAGAATAGCCTAGGATTTGTTTCAAACACCCTATGCTCAATCTCTATTTCTAAATATGTTTTCTACTGGACTAGCCATGGATATGAATTCTTAATTTCTCATGTCCAAACTTATCCTAACATGGTAAATACTGTTTAAGAATTCTTAATTGCTCTTAAGAAACACTTTCATGTTTTTTCATTAGCATAGTGAAAGATTCTTAACTGCCTTTCACTTACTAAATCCCCAATTTCACCAACAAATCTGATAAATTATTTCACACATGCCTAACTTGCTCTGCAGCAACACTCTATCTTCACAAATCCACTTTCAAAAGCTCAAATATCTCAACTCCATTGCCCAATGGAACAAACTGTCCTGTAAATCTATACTTCAGTTCTAAAGGAATCCACCAACCCACCAAATTCAAAACAAACAGTGCATCATAACTACTCTAAAACACTCATCAAACAAAGCTAAACTATAAAGAGAGAGCCCTCTCTGGTTGCAGGTAGGCTAGGACCTGTAACTACAAGATTGGTCAGTGGTTACCTCGGACATCTACTTTTTGACCGGTTTATCGAGGCGTGGTGCCCCTATCTCACTACCAGGTTCCGCCCATGGGGGCGAATCCGTGAGGGATTATATTCGCCGATACTGTAGAGAAGGATATCAGCCGAGTAGGGATGGTAAGATTGATATCCGAGATGTCACTGGCCGGTCCTTGAGGACTATTCTATTCACCTTTTCTATATTGGCAAGTAGCATGACTCTTCACTTGGCTAATAAGTCCTATATGTAGTATGCCTTGGAATGCCTCGAACCAAATGTGATCAATTGGTGTGATGCAGTACTTCTGGTGATAAAAGAACAACTTACCAAGGTGAAAAATGGAAGATCTAAGAACTTTGGCTATGGTTCTATTTTGACCACTTTCGCCTTGGAGAAGATCCCATTGATGCAGCCACAATACATTTCACTTGGTTTTCCACCACCGACTGAGCCATGGATGCAGAGATGGGTTGACCTTATGGCCCGACATGCTGTTCAGTCACAGGTTTCTTTCTCTGATGCCTTCTTTGAGTGGTTCAACTGTCAGGAGATGGTTTATGCCGAGTGTCCATATGCTGGTATGGATTTCCGGGGTGACCCAGATCTGGTGCTGCCGGCTGGTGAGCAATGGGGTGTTATAGGTGAAATCTCTGACCATATCCTTGTTTATTGCTTTTATAATATTCTTGTGCTTTCTTTTATCAAGACTAATCAAAACTCATGTGCTCATGCAGATATCGTACCAGTGCGACTAACAGTGCGCCTGAGAGCATCATCTACCGTTCCAGCAGGAGAGGCTATAGGGAGGGTTGTCCTTCATGACCTGGATGTGGACGAGAATTTTCTAGTGCTGCATGATCAGATCGAGAGTCTCACTCTTGGTATCCCAGACGTGAGGACTGATGAGCTGCCTTTGAGATTACAATGACATACTACTGTTGTGCCGAGTCGATGGACTAGGCTTTTACGCATGATTGCACAGGCAGTGACTTGTTATCACTAGCACCATTATACTAGGGTGCCCCCTATAATTTTGAGTTTTTGGGTCATTTGACCGATTTTGTCTTGGATGTAGAACACTATGTATAAACCATAAATAGTTATATATATTTTTGATTTTCGGAGCTTTATTTTGGTTAAGTTATATGATCCTGATGCAAATATTGATGAAATGCCTTTCCTTTTATAAATGTCACAAATGTCTATCTAACACATAATTTGCCAATGAATCTATTAATGTGTTTAATTTTATGGAAATATGTTGATATTGGATAGAATCAAACTGTCTTTCCAAAATATTGACCCTTAGGAACATACGATAGATAGCTGGATTCTACATGGAATAGATGCCGGTGAGCTGTAGAATGATGAGTTGTGAGTCTAGCTTGACGACAAGTCGACGTACGCCATGCATGATGGCATCAGAGAGGAGCTCTATCAATGCACTATATTCAGCGATGTTGTTCGTTGATCTACCAATACATACCCCTCTGAAACTCACTAACTCACCGCTTGGATCAAAGATGGCCCAGGCCACAGAAGATAGGTTCCGCGAACTACGACTCGCTCCGTCAGCATATCCAACAAATGACTCCAATAGGTTTGAAATCTGTTACAAATGTAAAAGTGGATTACTTAACCAAAACGACTACTCTTAGCAAAAACAAAAATGTAACAAAAGCATATGACGAGGTTACTACACTGAGTCAAGCATAGTAACGCTTAAGGTACAACCTGTTTCGGGGTTGCGACAGTGGAATCCCATCATAATCCACTAACTTGTAGGCTCTTTTTGCTAATACATGCTTACCAATATAGGGGCCCATCCATAAAGACTGGAACTTCCCTGCTCCCAACTTGTCAGATTCCTGGTCGTAAAGTAAAACCAGGCCACCTTCTAAGAAGACACGGGGTTTGACATTCTTGTCAAAATGCACCTTGACTCATTTCTTATGTGCTTTGTTAGCCAAGGCATCATCACGACAGGTTTCATCCAGTTGGATTAATTCCAAGAAACGAGCCTCCTCTTTTGAAGTTCCGAGGAGAAGGTCGACTGCGAGCTTGAGGGACGAGATTTCGCACTGAACTGGTAAGATTGCTTCCAGGCCATACACCAGCTGAAAGGGCATAAATCCAGTCACATTTCTCACCGATGTTCAGTATGCCCACAAGGCTGAGTACAGGATTAGGTGCCAACTCCGTTTATGGACTCCAATCATCCTTTGCAGCATGCTCTTCAGGACTTTATTGATCGCCTCAACTTGCTCGTTAGCTTGCGGATAATACGGAGTAGAGCTATCGTGGGATAGTCCTAATTTGGCAACCAACTCAACCATCATGTGATTGCGGAAATGCGATCCATGATCTATGACAATAGCTTGCAGCACACCAAATCTGGAGACTACATGATTGAAAAAGAAAAGAGCAGCCGTTTCGCCGCTGTTGTTTAATGTAGGCATCGCCTCGGCCCATTTCGTAAAATAGTCAATTGCGACTATGATATACACATGCCCCCCGGTCGAGGTGGGGTTACATGTCATGAAATCTATGCCCCATTTGGTGAATGGTCCAACAACAACTACTGGCTGCAGAGGTGCGGGAGGTATTCTCGTTTTGCGATCGAAGATTTGACAAGCATGGCAACTTCTGACTGCGGTTATGCAATCCTTGAACATTGTTGGCCAGAAGTATCCTGCCCGCAAAATATTTTGCGCCGTAGCATAACCAAATTGATGCCCCCCACATGCGCCTGAATGACAATCATTCAGGACTTTTTCGGCCTCCTCATGGGTGAGACACCTCCGCAGAACTGTATCGATACCATGATGGTAAAGCGTATCACCGATGATCATGTAGTCTTTTGCTTGGTATTGAGTACACCATTGCTCTGAGTGGGAGGTATTAGACCTATATGTTTGGGTCTGGAGATAGATGATTATATCTCCATACCATGGATCACTTGAAGATATCAGAAACAAAGATTCATCCACGATTGTTTCTTTGGATGTCGAATTGTTGGACGACGATGGGAAGTCACATAGTAACTCCGCGAAAACCAGGGCTTTCTTTGATTTGGATTTTACGAATTCTAGATCAAACTCTTGCAAAATTGCTATCCATTTGGAATATTTTCTCCCCAGTAACTGTCGCGACAAGATATAAGTCATGGGGTTGCAATCTGACAAAATGGTAGTTTTTCGAAAAAGGACATAGTGTCAAAATCACTGTACAAATTGAACAGCTGCGAGAGATAGCTTTTCCAACATAGGAGTACTTTCTTTCTGTATCGTTTAAGTTTTGACTTAAATAATAGACATGATGTTCAATTCCATTGTCTTCTTGAACTCGAACCATTGTGATGGTCGTATCTACTGCAACCAGATATAGGTTAATGTCTTTTTGATAATCAGGAGCATACATTAATGATGCTTTTACTAGGGATTCCTTTAGAGCATCAAAGGAAGCTTGCACAACTTGATCCCAGATGAAGGGTACTTCTTTTTCCAACAGACGTGTATAACCTTTAGCAAGTTCAACGTAATTTGGAATGAACCTCCTTAGAAAGTTTTCTTTCCCTTGGAGTTTCTGAATTTGAAGCAGATTTGAAGGTGGAGGCAAATCAATGATTGCCTGAACCTTACACGGGTCGAGACGAATCCCATCCTTTGAGACTACAAAGCCAAGTAAACGACCGGAACCGACACAAAACACACATTTGTGTGGATTGAGTCGTATTTTGTAGTGTTGGCAACATAGAAATATTGCTCTCAAATGTTGTGGATGATCAGTTCGCTTTCATGAATGAGCCAGAAGATCGTTGAGGTATGGTTGAATGATGTTCTTTATTTCATGGAAGGCATAATTCATTGTCCTCTGAAAAGTTTCCCCTACATTCTTTAAACCAAAAGGTAGCTTGCGGTATGCGAATGTGCCCCACGGACAAATAAATGCAGTCTTTGACTGGTTCTGTGGGTGGATATTTATTTGATTATACCTGGAAAATCCATCCATAAATGAAAAGATTTCACATCCGGCGCATTCATCAATTATCTGGTCAATGAAGGGTGTAGGGTATTTGTCTTTTGGAAAAGCTTTATTTACATCCCTATAATCGATGCACACTCTAATCATTCCTTGCTTTTTCATCATAGGAACAATATTCGATGCCCAATCAGTTAGAGGAACCAGGTAAATGAAACCAGCATGGAGAAGTTTTTCAACTTCTGCCTTGATGGTAGCAGCTTTCTTTGGGTGCACCTGCCGAAGCTGTTGTCAAACTGGTTTGACATCTGGATACATCTTAATTTCGTGTTCAACTATGCTCGAGTCAATGCCTGGCATTTCATCATATGACCATGCAAAGACATCTTTAAATTCGCGAAAGAGAGCATAATATACTTCCAGTTCTGAAGAAGAACAAGATTTGTCGACATGAATATTCTCTACAACATCTGGTTTGGTCGAGATATTTATGGCGATAGTCTCTTCAATATTCGACAGGTTTCGCTCGGAATCCACCGTATTTATAGTATTTGATAGAAAATCAAAGACTGAAGGATGATTAAGGTCGCCGGAACAATCTTCTTTGTAATCTGAAAGATGGGAACGATGGTGGTAATCTTCCCATGGTGCCTCATCAATCATCATTGACTAAACAATTCCTTTGTTTGTAGAATGTACATGCGACCAAGGATTTGAAGAGGTACCATATTCCTTAGACCTATCTATCCAAATTCTTGATGAGCTTTGATTTGGGTTTGCCTCCCATGTCGAAAACATTGATTGCTAAAATATTTATATCGGGCTTGGAGGCAGTACCTGTTGATGATCCATGCTAATATCGTGTTCGGACATCTTTTGAATAGAAGATACCATATTGCAAGTTCCCACCATGGCCACTTCCGCCAGATTGTTTGGAGGTGGTAGGGAAAAAGTACCCATCAATGTAGGGTCTTTTAGTAGGCCTACTCCGATATTTTGAAGCGACTGATGGCTTTCGTGGATCATCGGAATGCTTCCTGTAATTTGTGAACTGTTGGGAAGAAATATTTGTTGGTTGACAATTGTAATTCCTCCTTGGAAGGGAAATGAAATCTTCCTGAAGTACATTGACACAGCGACAACCATATCATATATCTAGGGCCTTCCTAGGAGGATGTTGTAATTGAGGTTACCCTCGATAACTTCAACATCAATTTATACTGTCTTGCCCCCCAGTTCGACTTGCTAGTTACTTAAAATCCCGTATGGAGTGTATGTTCTTCCATCAAATGCTTTTAACGTTGTCGATGATCGTGACAAGGGTGGAGAGCCTAAAGTTTTCCAGCAACTCATTGACATAATACATGTAGATGCCCCCTCATGAATAATTGTTCGATGAATAGTTTTGTTGAGGGCTTTCACTTGAATAAGGAAAGCGAGTTGAGCCGGTAACTGAGGGTCATATCCTTTATGATTAAAGGCCACAAGATTGGAATCCGCTGGGTCAATCCCACCTATTGCTGATAATAAAGACTGCTTCTGGGAGGGCCAATTTTGCAGTACCTCAAGTGTCGACATAGTGGACGACGATTGGGCCAAGTCCTCTACTATATTATAATGCTGTGCTGCTCTGGCATGAGGATTAAATGTCGATTTGTGTACTACTCCCTTTGGCGGTTTTATCGTTAGCTCAGGAATGATGGGTGGTGCAACTTCGGTCGAAGTTGTTGTCGAACTACTAGGTTGATCAGTAGCCTTTTTGTTCGACAGTTGTGGATTCCCGTAATCTTTATTCTTTGTCGATATCAAAGCATCGTTTTGCTGCTCGAAATGGACAGCATAAGCACTTGGGATGGGGAAGCATTATCACTAGCAACCAGATTGGTTCCTAGGTTTGGAAATGGATCAGTCAATACTTCCAAGGTTTTTAAACTCTTGAAGAATTTTCTAAGCTCAACTTTATGTGGACAATCTTTCATCCAATGATCCTCATCACATATAAAGCATGGATGACTTGGCTTCCTTTCTCCAGAAGGGTTTGCAGAAGATTTTTTAGGAGATGACTCCTCTTGTTTCTTATTTTTCCCTTTCTTTTTCTTCTTGCCTCCTAGTTTCTTTGGTTCTTTGCATTTGTTAGTCGACACGACATTTACCTCCGAGGCGAGAATTTCTTCATTTGCATTTTGACTAGAAACCGTATGAGCTTTCTTTGATGCAGCCTTTACGGTTTTCGTGCTAGTCGTTGCTATCACACCATTGCCGGAATGGGAGTGTTTGTTTGATTTAAGAGGAGGAGGAATGGAGAATTCCAGTCTAGGAGCATCAGGGATTTTATCGTAGAGTGTGCCAGACTGAGTATAGATCAAGTCTAGATATTGTGCATGAGCAATGACTTGCTCTTCAGTGATGACCCCTCCCTTTGCCACATCTTCTGTAATAGAAGGTAACAATGACTTAATAAACCATTCAACTAGAAGCTGATCAGGAACATATGTTTTTAACATTCTACGACGACGTTGCCACTCATGAATATGATCAGATATGTGAGTGGCCGTTGTTCGCGTAAAATTGGTAAGAAGCTCTGTTCTTGTTTCGTACCTTATTGGTAACTGAAAATGGGTTAAAAAAGTTGTGGCAAGGGCACTGAAGTTATCGAATGAAGCTCTAGGCAATTCAATGTACCATTTTGCTTCCAGACCAGTTAACATTCTTTGAAAAAGGTGAAGCCTAATCGAATCATCATTGACAGTGTTGGATGAACACCACAGATGAAAGGTCATCACATGATTCGATGGGTCTTCACCCGGATTTCCATTAAATTTAGGAATAACTAACGGACATTTATGAGGAATCGCCGACCACCAAGGGGCATAAGCAATTGGATCGTTTGTTAGCCGATTTAGATCCGGTAACTCTAGAGTTGCCACGAAAGGCAACTGTTGATTCAGGTTTGGTGAAGCGTACCTAGGATAAGATGGGATCGCCTGAGCAGTGGGTCTTTGCATACCAGCATAATGTATTTGATGCTGATAACTTTGGTAAGGCTGATGGGAATAACCATTATGATATGATTGATGTTGATCGTTTTGAATATATGGTTGCTCATTACCCGCAAAGCTTTGTTGCTCAGGTCCTCAGTAAGCCTGTTGGAATTGCGGTTGTTGATATTGTACCAGACATGGTTGTGAAGCCATTTGTTGTTGCCCAATACTGGCTGTTTGACCAAGATGAGGGGTAATAGTACCCGTTTGAGCCTGGGTCAGTCCAGTTAAGGAGCCATTAATCAATGATTGTGGTTGTTTCGTGGAGACAAGAGGATGTTGTATTATGACCTGAGAAACTTGAGGTTGGCATACAATAGGCAATGCTTGTACTTGCGACACCGTCACAATAGTCGGTGTAGTGGGGATATTTGACACAGGTAGACTTTGTTGCATTGAGTATACAACTCTTGGTTGTTGAGGTAGTATTGGCACCCAACGGCTAGATGTAATTCCAGCATAACCCGAATTCTGTTTTGAACTCTCATATGGTTGTTCTCCTAGAGGAAACAATGAAAGGGAATACTGCCCCCCATACAACAACAATCCAATGCTCAAAGGAAAGATTTGCCTTTGGGGACCGGACTGCCAAAATTGATACTGTTGCAAAGGATCAATTTGTTGAGACTCAACATAAGAGATTCCAGATATTGTTCTGGACGAACAAACGAGAACAGACCATACTGTAGAAACAGTCCCTGGATGGACACCATCTAGCGATTGAGAGCTAGTTGGGATAGATGGTACGCCAGTGAACACCATTGGAGTAGCAGTAGGAGGTTCCGCCACTGCTGCGTCATATGACACAGTCCTGGATGTCAATGGTTGTTCAGACATATCTAGTCTATCAAAAATATTTCCTAGCGATTCTATAGGAACTTGCGATGAAGGGAGGCTAACTTATGATGAAGAAGGATATAGGGTGATCCCAGCTCCAAAATGTGATGGAGTACTAGATGCAAGATCCTCCATGATCTATTTTATTGCAATCAATCCAAGTGGAAGAGGTAGACCGTCAGGTCCGTCAAATATTTCTGGTGCCGAAGAAGGTATAGAATCTGCAGTGACAAATGTTGGAGGGATAACACCTTCTGTCAGCTGTAGATGGAGCCGGTTCAAGAATAGAAGTGTTTACCGTTACACTAGGATCAGTTCTAATGTCCTCTTGTGGCTGCGGAACTTCCTCTGTAAAGGTAGGGATACTAGAAATGGTTGGAGTAACTGGAGTCCCTGAGGATGTTGGAACACAAGTTCCAAGTGAACCAGGGGACTTTGATTCGGTTAAACGAGTTCGCTTTGTCCGGAATAGTTTCCTTTCTGGAGTCAAAGATGGTTGACTCATAAGTCTCCACGAACGACGGGGTTTCGATTGAATTTCTTCCACGATTGCGGATTACTTGATCAACTCAAAATAAAGAGGAAAATGTGATTCTGAATTAAATGAATTTTGGACGCTTTGACACAACTTGCTTTTTCAATTTTTAAGGGTTGAGAAAAAGCTAAAGATGACTCTAGTCGCCTTCGATTTTTAATGAGCCTAAAGTGACAAGTGCTCAGATGGACCTTTTCCTTTAAGAAGTCTGAAAAGGAATGAAAGAGACTACTCTGGAAATCTAGACAGAGGGATTACCAAACCAATTGAAAAACTGCAGAATACTTTTTACAGTATGCTAGTCAATCTTCCCGAATGTTGTGTTCAGTGCATTGCAATCGATAAGGTGGCAGACACGACTTCCTAAGGATAAAGGATATAGCCTATTGTGGTCTCCCAATATATACTCGATGGTACATGGGAGCACAAGTCCGTACTGGCACTTGTTGTCTCAAAGAGGAGGAATCACC
>APFE031360312.1:0-64039 GCA_000404065.3 Pinus taeda | reverse complement strand
AGAATACGTCTCTAGCCTAGACTTCTAAATGTTGTGCGTTAGGTTCCAAAGCGTTTTTATGTTCATTGAATTTATTTTACAGTTGATCTTTCTTAAGAAGTTTTCCTTTAAGGTTCACTGCGTGATGTAGATATACAAATCCTAAAATGCAATCTAAGATGATAAACAGTCATTTAATCTTATTTTTTGCAATGGAAATCCTAGCTACTAAGGAAAGAGAAGCAAGATTCTTTCAACATAGAGCAGAGAGCACACACTAGATGCACTGTCCTAAATCAAAATCAACAAGCAGTCTAAATGAAAATGCACATGCATGTATTTGTTTTATGCTTTCTTAATGTGTGAATGACAAAAAGAATGCTAAGTACAAATTTGAATTATCTTTTCAAAGTGACAGTACTAACAATTTTCTCTTCAAAAGACGAAAGGAAAACAATGACGACACTTTGCGATTTTGAATTGAAAACTACTTTCGACACTTGAAAAACTATTAATTCAAATCAAATACAAGAGTAATAGTGTGATCGACCATCAAGAATAGTAGGATTCTTTTCTTTGAATGAAAACGACACTTGCGACACTTCCAAATCAAAAGATGACAGTTCGATTAAGCTACTTCTTTGTAAAGGAGAACTGTAAATGGCGAACAATACATAAAAACATTCAAAATTCTTTGTACAATGGAGGCTGAAAATTGCAAAGGAAGGGAGTTTCCATAGTGGTATACTGATCACAGACAACAAAACTCTTGAATAAAGCTAAAGAGAGTGAAGAAAAAACCAAAATCTGGAGGGAGAATTAGTCTTATCTGATCATCGCACCTGTAACACAGGGAAACAGGGATGCATCTCACCTACTGCACACGGGAGGTGCGATGCATCCAGATTTCCTAGAAGAGAAGGTGCGATGGTACAGGGACGAGACTTTAACTTGGCCTTTGGTCATAGTTTGTAGCTTAGTTCAGGGATTTAGGCCGAGGTAATGATAGTCAGTAAATACAAATCATAGGGGCTAATCTAATGAGGTTACTTGAGCCACCACCAGGGCCATTAGGATGTTTGCAAATCGATTGCTCAGTTTATAAACAAAACCCGAAGATGGACTGAAGCAACATTGATCTACTTTGCACTTGCATAGCAAATGCAGTTCAAAGGCTAGCTGGCTTAACTTCAGGCTCCGTCTGTAGTTTATAAAGTAAACAAATATATACAAGAAAACAAGTTATTCGCTCCCCAGTGGAGTCACCATTTTGTTATTGGGAAATATACTGTCCATTCAGAGCTGCTAGTCCCACTAAGATGAGTAGCTATCTTAGAAACAAACAAACTAAAGTTACTTTCATTTTCCTTTATGAAAAGTAGATGAGAGAGAAGTAAAGAGTACCAACCTCAGTGTTTTGCTTGGCTCCTTGCTTGTTTCCTATCCCCTCTGATAGATCTTTACCGCTCCTTCCTTGCTTACCCCACTTCAAAGAGCACCTGTAAAGTCAAAGCAGCATAATACTATCAAAGCACAGAGACCTACGATCATAAACAATATAGGACCAGATATATATTGACCACAAAAATTCATATATCATCAAACATACAATAATGTGGAGGAAAACTTGAATAACTTTATTGATAGAAAGAGTAGAAGAGAGGATTACAACCCATTGATCTGACCCAGTGTCATCCTCCCAGCATGAAAGCCCTTCTTCACCTCATGAAAAGCTTAGATCACCACCCACTATGATGTTCCATGAAGAAACCAACAACACTTCCTTACAAAATACAAGATTCCAGCCTCTGGATCTCTGGGATGAGGGATCCATATATCGCTGTTTGCAGGGGGGTGAGTCAGCTTCTGGGATTTTGATTAGTGTCCTCTCTCTGATAGTCCTTAGTTCCACTTGGAGATTCATGATCTCTTAGTCATCCCTGGGAAAATTCAGAGAGGCAAGTGTCATAGGAGAAGTTTCTAGAAGATTCCATGATCATCCACCTTGCAAACTATCTTTGCCATTTGTCTACTCTCACCCATCGCACCCTACAGAATGGATTTTTAGTATGCATCACACTGTTTGTATGTGGCATGTGAGATGCATCGCACCCTTAGCACTAAGCAGTCTGTATGGTCCAGTCTTGACCAGTTCTGAGTAGTTTTCCATGGAGAACTTCTGAGAGATGATGTAATCAGCCGACCTTGTTCCTTTAGGGTACGAAACAACACTTTTAGGGACTCAGAAGCCCTTGGTTTATGGACATATATGATTGGGGTTGTAGTCCCCAAATATTTCTATAACAACAGGAAGAAATAAACAATATCATAAGGGAGGCACACACTTCATTGATTGTTGGACACTTTGGTGTAGGCAAGACAATAGCGAATATTCAAAGGTATTGTTATTGGCCACCCATGTTGGATAATTTTTCTCATTTCATAAGAGGATGTTCATTATGTGCTACAAGTAAGCCTAGAAATATGGAACTTAGTTTATACACTCCACTTCCAGTACCTTCACGTCCATGGGAGAGTATCTCAATGGATTTTGTAGGAGGTCTTCCATTGACAAGGAAATGTCATGATTACTTGTATGTAGTTGTAGAAAAGTTCAACAAAATGTGCATGCTAACACCATGTAAAAAGAAAATTATAGTTGAACAAACAAATAATCTTTTATTCCAAAACATTTGGGTTCATCTTGGTCTTCCTACTTTTATTGTAAGTGATTGAGATTCTCGATTTGTTGGGAATTTTTGGTCAAATTTGTGGGACCTGATGGACACAAAGTTAAAGAAGAGTACAACCTTTCATCCACAAATAGAGGGACAAATCGAGGTGGTCAATCGAACAATTATTCATCTTATTAGAGGATATTGTAGCAAACATCCCAAGTTGTGGGATGAACAGTTGCATTACATACATCATGCATACAACAGGGCAAAGCATTCTTCCACAAATACATCACCATTTGAGGGATGTTATGGGTACTTTCCAAGATCGCCATTGGAATTCACTTTTGAGAAACATGTCGCCATCGATGGTCACAGTGACATCGATAAGGCAAGGAAGTTCATAGAGAAAATTCAGTTGATACATCATACAGTGTGGGAACAGCTTGAGAAAATTCAAAGAAGCTACAAGGCAAGGCATGACAAACACTGGGTTGATAAAAAATTTGAATTTGGTGACGAATTTTGGTTATATATTACCTAAGAGAGACTTCAAGGGGAAGGTAAAAATCTTAAACTAGTTTGTTATGGTCCTTTTATAATTCTGGAAAAGATTGGTAACAATGCATTTAAGCTTGATTTGCCTCCTTATATGCTAATATACTCTGTTGTTAATTTTGAGAATTTGAGATTGTTTGAGCCTCTTTTGATTGATGTTCAAGGAGAGCATGTTCAACTGCCATCAATAGATTATTTTTCTCTAGAATATCTTATTGAACTTTAGCAGAATCTCATACTTGACAAAAGAACCAGGACTTCAAAGAGAGGGTATGTTGAATACCTTAGAGTGGGACTGAAGGGAAAAAATCCTTCTAAAGACAAATGGTTGCAGACTGATAAGGTGAGGGAGTTGTACCCTCACCTGCTGAACAATTGATAGTATCTTGTGGGGTCCAAAAGGCTTCTAGTGGGCAGGAATGATTAGGTACTCAATATTTAGCTCAAAAATCAAAGTTCTCAAAATGGATCTAGACCTAAACGACCATGTCCGTCTCGGGAAAAAGATCCTAACACAACTCATTTTGTCGAAAACTGAGTTCGTATGAGAAATTTATTGTGTTCTCATTGCTTTGATAAACAAGTAAAATTTGCAAAAAAAAAGCCCAGTCACTGCACAGTTAGCACTCCGTACTGTTGACGTGGCAGGTGACTAGGTGGACAAGTGGCATTGTTTGATTGGGTTGTACAGGTGGTGTGTTGGCACATTCTTATTGGTTATTTTTGGTCCAATGGAAGAATGCTATGTAGCAAGCCTAGAGGCAGCCACATGGCACCTCCCAAAGGTCTTGAAAGTCGACACAATGGAGAAAAATTTTGGTTGGAGGTCGGGTCAAACCCGTGAGCTCCAGAACACCATCCTTGTGACTTTACCAACTCCTCTACACCATGGTTCTTACCATATCAGTTCTCCACATTTATTTAAGGTGTAATGGTTGGGGATTGGGTGGTTAGGGGAGGGCCAACTCACATGCCAACCCTCCCCCATGTGAATGCAAATATGTTAACCAAAAACGACTACAATTAACCGGACGGTCAATTAACCATACCACTCTACAAAAATTTGATATACAACATGTGAACGCGATACCATAACCCCTAACAGTCAACACTCCGACAACTTCGGCTCCAACGGTTAATGCGACGCTAACTCAGCATGTGAACATGCCATCAAAAACCGTCGGATGTTATGGTTTCAATTAAAGATAATTGGGGGATTATGTTAATTAATCTGGTTTTAAAAATTAATTAACTGCAGTTTAATCTGGCAGAGGATTTGGCGATGCCCACAAATTTGGGCCTACCTCTAGATTTAGCGCGGCTAACTAGAGATATTCCAGAATTAGAAGAGAAATTGTAGGAAAAGACTGTCTGAGTCATAGAGAAGGAAATTTTCGACCAAATTGATCTTAGGAAGAGGTGTTCTTGGCTAATTTGGACATTCTGAACAGATTGGTGTAGGTACCAGGAGCCACAAAGCTTTGTAAAACAACATTTTGCCACATTGAGCTAATATAGGGGCCCAAGCCATGGAAGGTGGACTAAGGAGATGTAGCCCAGGAGGGGTGAACTCCTTCATCAAAACATTGTGTTAAAGTTTCCCTTTGATGGTTTACTGTACTTTGAATTTCTGTTGTTTAGTATTTGAGTTTGAAGCTATTTTTCTAATGAATGTCATTTTAAACTTAAGGAAATTTACCTGATTACATACACAAACAACTAATGAAACCTCAGCACAAGAATTAATAAGAAAGCATATTTTTAGAAATCTATAATTGTTATTATCACAACAAAACTAATCATACAAAAAACATATCACATCCCATGTGCGTGGATGCTTCGAGTTGTTCATGCATAGAATGTGTATGATCATCGTATTGACAACCTCCATTTGGCCATTAGTTTGGGGATGGAAAGCCATGGATTTACTAAGTTTTGTATCCAGCGTTGACCAAAGACTTGACCAAAATGCACCTAGGAATCTGATGTCCCGATATGAGACAATGGAGTGTGGGATCCCAAGGTGTACCCATAGCCGCTCAAAGAAGAGCTTAGAAGTGGCCTTTGCTGTAACACTCTTCTTGTAGGCTTCCATGATGGGAATCTTAGAGAATATATCGACGACCATGAAAATGCAATGGTTTCCATGCTTAGTACAAGGAAGGCCTGAAATGTAATCCATGGAGACAGATTCCCAAGGCTGACTAGGAGTAGGTAGAAAAGTATACAAGCCTTGATTCTTGATGGTTGGTTTGGAAATTGCACAGGCGGTGCAAGATCTAATGTACTTCCCAACATGATGACAAGGTTTTGGCCAATAAAAATACTTCTGCAATACCACCACTATTTTCTCTACTCCGAAATGTCTAGCGACTGGCTTGTAGTGCGACTCCCTATTACACAATATTTTGTCACACCTCCTACACTTCCTTGACATACCCCAAAGTGCTCAAAACATGACCATTATGTAGTGTACTCATTCATATATGCGACTCAGATCCTTCCTAATTCATTTATTAGAAAATTCCTTAAGCTTTCTCTAGAAGAAATAACTCTAAAACTCTAATTTGAGCATCATCGCAGTTATGAGACTCAAAACAACGATGATCGCCTATTACACTGCACTTGACCCATGATGGCATCGCTCTATTCACTTGTATACCCACGATGGCATCACTCTATTCACCTGTATACTCGCGATGATCCCACAAAAAGAATATTTCCTTAAGAGGATGAGAAGCTTCGTGATCTAGAAGCTTCCAGAGCGGCGAGCTGGAGGTTGTTTGGCATAGATGAGGTCGAATTCTCCCAACTTGGCCTCTTTTTCTTATCCCTATGAGTTACCTCCTTGAGATGAGGGCCTAATCATATCTTTGGAGAGGTCCTAACTCCCTTTCCCAACCTATATATTCATCCTCTCCCATTCCCAAATGGTTGGTCTATGCGTATTTGCACCCTTATGCTAAGATTGTGCCTAGATGCTATTCATTTGTCTTAGAGAAGGAGTGCTTGGAGAGCCTAGCTTGGACTTGGATATTCATTCAAGGAGAGCCTATCAACATCAAGGCTTGGTTGTATGCTTCCCCTTATTTTCTATTAATATAAAACTGCTGGTTCATTTTGCCTAAATGTGTATGCTCATGCATCGTTTAGCTTAACATTCCTTGATCAATTAAGTAGGTTTCTTTTGAATATGATATTTGTATTTGCATGCCTTGTTGTGTCATGATCTCTTGTGGAGGTGCATAAATGCTGAGAGAAGCAAGAACAAGCCTATGACGTGAGTGATTCAAGGTCTTCAACAAAGGAGATCGAGATAGTATCAGAACGAGGTAGGCCATCTTCTTTGTTTCTATTTTCAATTGCAACTTAGGCAAGTGTCTAGTAGTTTGGCACTTTGGTTGCTAGACACACTCATTGGGCTAGAGGGGTCATCTCTATCCACCGAGAGGATTTACCTAGACAACAAAATGGCAACTCCACTGGGGAGCCTATGATCCTTTCCATCGAGTCCTTCACCCTGTTTATGTGATGAGTTTGACCAACCATCCAATCCCAAACTTGTTTGCGTGTCTATAACTATTTTCACTTCCTGGTAATTGCTTGAAGGTTCTTGATTTGTGCTGCTCTTGAAGTTTATTTATTTTTTATTTATCTTTCTCTACCATCGTGGTTTTGGCCCTCACAGTGGTGATGACATTGCGGATAGGTTGATTACAATAGTGGTGGTTTTTTCTTTTCTTTTAATAGGTGCGATGATAACATAGGTTAAAGAAAATTAGGGTTTGTCTTCTTGTTTTCAGTTTTTTTCCTTCTGTCAGTGGCTTACCAGTGTGATTTTAGTGTCCTTGTCTTGCTTGACATGTTTGTCTGATTACAATTGCCTCTTTATTTGGTTTTAAGTGTGTTTGGAGCTTGATCTTCCTTCTAGGGTTTTAGGTGTTCTAGGTCATCCTTCATTCACTCATTGGTCTTCTATTTAGAGATCGATTACCTTTGTTAAAAGAGCCTTTTTGTGTTTGGAAGTCTTTTGGAAATCACTTTTGGTCCGTTGGTATTAAGTTGTTTTCATTAGGGTTGAATTGAGTAGATGCTTTGAAATTCACTTTATTTCCCTTTGGAAAGCAATAGATTACTAATTTGTTTGTTTCGATTGAAATAAAAGGAAATATTTTCTTTGAATTTTGTGTTTCAAAAAATGAAAGAGAAAGTGTTTATCTTTTAAGTAGTTTTCAAAGTATTTGTTGCATTCAAAATCATTAATGTGAAAGAGATTTTCATGATTATTGAAGTTGTTTGCATTCTTTTTTTCTTTTTGCACTAGATTACATTTATTGCATTAAAGTGAAAAAGAAATCATCATTATATCTTAAGGTAGTTCGATTTAAGGTTTTGTTTCGGCATTGCATTTTCTTATGATATGAAAGGTCAGATTTCTTTTTTGCATTTAGCATTAGAAAATTTTCATTGATGCATTGTTTCTTGTTTGATGCATGATTTGGGTGTTTCTCTTCCCTAAATAGGTAGTTTTCAGCGAATGAAAGGATTTCAATTTCATAATTTAGCTGCATTTTAGGAACAAGTGACATTGTTAAGGCCTTGAAATCAAAACATAATTTCAAGATCAACTTTAAAATCTATAAATTAATCTAAGGAGAATTTGAAACATTAACATTCATACTTTGTCGCCTAGGCTAGAGACGTGTTCTGATGTCTATAAAACCTAGTAGTTGTCATTCGATTTTGCATTAGACAATGCTAGCATGGACTTGTGCTCCCTGTATTGTCAAGTATATAAAGGGAGACCCTTATAGGTTGCAAACCTTCATCCATAGGAATCCGAGTCTGCTGCCCTGTAAACATGATACACCAAACACAACATTTAGGGAGGTTTCCTGCATGTACGCCAAGTCCTTGGTAAATTTATATGTTGAGGTGTATATTGTAGTTCACGGTTACTTGGTACTCCTTTTTCCTAGAGTTACTTGAGTGGTCATTTCGATTTTTCTGACCTTTTAAATTTAAAATGAACATCGAGCATTTGTCCTTTCAAGCTTGCTAAACCAACGAAAGCGACTAGAGTCACCTTTTAGTCCTTTTCTCAACTCTTAAAATATGAAACGGAAAAGTTTTTGTTTCTAAAATTAACTTCCCATGATAAACATGTCGAACCTAAACAGTTGCTTCTTGGACCAATAGTGAGCAATTCCCTGTTAATTTCAAGATTGTTAATAAGTCCTCATTGAATCTCCTTTCCTTTTCTTCTCTTGAGAGGAAGTCATCGTGCTTGAACCATTGAGTTCATTGCACAGTTCCCCTTCATTATCTGATATTGAAGGGTCCTCCCAAGGAGTTCATCTGGAGCTTCCTCAGTCACTTGAAGATCAAGGTTTTAAACTTGGGATTATTCCAAGTATTCAACTCCTTTCTTCTTGTCCACCTCCATCGGATTCCTAGTCACCTCAATAATCTGATCCTGAGACCCTAGACAATCCTATTTAGACCCCTAAGAGTCTGTAAAGGATTTTTATTCATTAGTCAAATCTGTCATTCAATTCTATTGTGATATCTCCTCAATGTCCTTACAGCCCTTACGATCGGCCTGGTATTCCTTTGGAGTTATCTCCTCACACATCTTGGATTCCTCGTCACTAGTTGTTTCCATCTATGGAGTCAGAGGGTGAAATCTCAACCTCTTCTCCAAGTCATTCAGAGGTTTCCGCTATTCATACTTCTCATGCCGATGATGAACAAGGGTATGCATCTCCTCTAGAAGGCTTTCCTTTTATAGGAAGAGTCCCATCTCTCACTTTCCCTGAAACTAGTGGACCCATGCTTCCACCTGGTTATATAACCTTAGCTCTATTAGTTTTAGGTACTCCTAGTGCTTCGTCTTTGTATCAAAATCCCATTTGGTCTTCAAATGCTATGCCTACATCCAACCCATTCATTCCAAACATGACCTCTCAAACTCCTATACAAACTGTTGTCATGTCAGTTCCTGTTCTACCTACAATTCCATCACACCCTGTATCGTCATTTCAACTGAACCTTCTGGTACAACCGACTGTTTCAGGTAAGGTTTCCATTAGTTCTTCTACCCTTCCATCAAGTGGACAAAATGTGCCACCGCATGGGTGGGAAAATCTGAATATTCCTTTTGTGTTAAGTGAAACCAATGTGAGTGGATTACAAACTCACATGGTTGGAGTTAATCAAATTTATTCTAGTGGTATTCCTAACCCTATTGGTCCATCCAGGTTAGGTAACATCCAATATCAACAGCCTTATATGGCTCAGTTTCCACTCCAATAGGCTTATGTCCCATATGGTTCGCAAGCCTTGGTCAATCCGTCTTATATTCCTCAAGCATGAGCTTATGTCCTGCCTAGTCAATCCGCTATTCCTGGTGGATATGGTCAGATTCAATTCGGAAATTACCAATACCCACAGGGTATATCCCAAGGAACTTTCCAACAACCCTTGCGGCAGCAAGGGCAACATTTGCAGCAGCAAGGACAACCATTGCAACAACAAGGGAAACCATTGCAGCAGCAAGGGAAACCATTGCAGCAGCAAGGGAAACCATTGCAACAACAAGGGAAAACATTGCAGCAGCAAGGAAAATGTTATAGCAGCAGGGGAAAACTTTGCCGCAGTCTCAACAACCTTTGCAACAACAAACTCAGTTTGTTCAGAAATCTACTCAACCTTTGTACTCGCAAGGCAAACCTTTGCAGCAACAAGGTCAACCTTTACAACAAAAAAGTCAACCTTTGCAGTACCAAGGTCAACCTTTGTGAAAGTAAGCTTCATAGGCATATCAACATGGTTAGCCCTTGGAAGCCCAAGGTCAACCCCTACAGTAACATGGTCAATCTCTTTAGGTTTAGGGTTAACAGGTTTGACAACCTTACAATCCATATGCCACGTATAATGCTTATCAATGGCCTATGGTAGGTCAATATCAAACCCACCTTGGACAAAATCCACCTTATGGTCAAGGTAACCCTCAGAGGGGGAAAAATCAAGTACTGTATAGAAAAAATCCTCCACTGTGTGGGAAAAATCCTTACCAGCAAGGTTGGAACCCGCAGTTTGGGTCTCCTCAAAGGCCCTACATGCCGTTCAACATGAAAATGCCTTTCTTGGTTACGTTGGAGTTGCTTGATGTCTCATAGCTCAGAAATGATCCTATTTTTCATTCACCTTACTGGCCTTTGGTTCTAACTAAAATTCCAAACGATTGGCCCAAATTCGAAGGAAAGTCTAAAGAGTACCTGCAAGCCCATGTGATGACATACCACTTATGGTGCTCTTCAAATTCATATGTTGATGATTCTATCCGTCTTTGCCTCTTTTAGAGAACCTTAACAGGTGTCACCACAAAATGGTATATCGAGTTGCCTCAAGCTATGTATGTTGACTTTAACTCTCTCATTATGGCCTTCCTCACCCACTTCCAGTTGTCGGTTGGGTATGAAAGTGGCACTCATTTGCTCACATCCCTTAAGCAAGATACTGCAACACACATTTCTGATCATGTCCATTAATGGAGACATAGGCGTCACCTCATCGAATTCGAGAATGTTGATGAGTTGTTGACTGTATGGTTCGCAAAATCATTTGTTAACAAGATTTCTAAGGATATAGCTATGGGTGTATGTGTTACTAAAGAGAAATATCAGTATCTAGACTTATTCTATTCACAATCTGGCACATTGTAAGAGATGTTGCCTGATGCTTTGAAACCATCTTTGTATATGATAGTGTCAAAGTCTCCTGATGTTCCACTTGTTGATGGTGTAATTGGTTATGTGTCTTAGACTTCCACAAAGGCTTACTCAAAGCAAAAATCTATTTCAAGCATTGGTTCCAATAATCCTTAGAACAATTCATCAAGTCCTGGTAAAACCTATGAGATACATGCTGTTCAGTATATCATATTAGATAATGCCTCCAAAGGTAAGGAAAATGGTAACGGTAAAGCCAAGCCGATGCCTCAAAACAGGATCCACCCAAATTATCTGCTAATGATGCTTCTAAGAGAAAGCCTAAATATCCTTGCCTAATCTGTGAGGAAGATCATTACACCAAGGATTGTCCCCGATGTTCTGAAGTTAACCGCTTATTGAAAGGGACTTCAACCATTTTAAAAGAATCTTTTCCATCTCAGCAGACGCAGTTGGTAGACCAACCACAATCCTCTGCCTCCTCTGGTTCCCGAGTTTTCATTATGCAAGGTTCATCACCTATTTCGATTGCTACTCGAACAAAGGACTATCAAACCCCACATAAGCAGATGTTGGAGAAACAAGTCACTGATATACCTTCTACTTCCACTCCATCTAGTTCTGGTTCACTCCTTATTGACCACCATAATAGTGAGTCCGTAATCCAACCACCTCCCAAATGTGTCCTTCAGAAATCATCTTATAACCCGAATGCTAGAGCTGCACAACATTATAATATTGTTGAGGATTTAGCTCAAGCACCTTCGGTGATGTTTGTTTTGGAGGTTCTCCAAACCTGTCCAACACAAAAGAAATCATTGTTGTCTACTATAGGCACTATTGATCCTACTGATTTGAGTTTTATTACCTTTGATCTTGAAAACCACGTTCCTCGTCTTCCTCACCAAATTTCTTTTTTGATATAGGTTCTCATCAAAGGAAAGACGATCCATCAGATTGTTATTGATGAAGGTGTTTCTACTTGCATCATGTTTGTTTCATGTTGGAAGGCCATTGGATATCCTTCTCTTAACCAGTCCTCGAACACTTTGGAGGCCTTTGAGGGCAGAGGCTCCTGTCCATACGGTATTCTCACAAAATTTTCAATTACATTGGAAGGAAACACCGTTGAGCTAGAAGTGGAAGTTGTAGATGTGAATCTCAACTGCAACCTTATTCTCGGGTGAAGCTGGATCCATGCTATGTTTTTTTTGGTTTCTTCTTTCTTCCGGGTGCTTCGTTTTCCTCACAAAGGAAAAATTGTCACCGTCAACCAAGTGTCTTTTTCCTCTACCAGTTCATCAAAGGACAATGGCCCTTATGTGGGAAATACTGAGATTTCTTATGAGAGTGTGGGGGAATGTCTTTTCAAAGACTTTGCTTTAATGGGTACGTTTACTCTCCCACCCGCGAATGTTCCTTCAATCAATATGATATCAGTTTCTACGGACACTTGGGTTCTTCCTACTGTAGATCAAATTGATTCATTTGGTGGTTTTATGGCTTTAAGTCCAACTTAGAAAAATTATCAAGAAATTTTCTTGGCTTCGATGGCTGCTTCAGAAAGTCATGTTGTTTTCAGTATGAACCTATATACTTATGTAACATCTCATTGGCTTGGTTCTTGGGATTCTCCAGATCCTTTGAACAAGACATTCCCCACCAACAAGAGTATCGTTGAGGTTATGTCTCTGGACGAAACTCCTTGGAATGGTCTCCATCATTGTTCTTAATTTCTTCCCAACCTCTGTGAGATGCCTTTGTGTCTTGAAGAATTTTTTTCTCATTTCCCAATACATCCACTTCAAACACCTTTCCTGGTGCACGAAGTTTTGTCTAAAGTTAATATGGGAAACATTACTGCAATCCTGATTATTGAAATTTTGGTTCACCCTGAAATCATCAAAATATTTCAACTGGGGGCACCTTTTCCTCATCATGAGATTAAGTTTTTCCTTCCTCCTCTCACTATATTTTTCCCTTGAGTCTCTACCATTTTCCCATTATCACAATGGAGCTTTCATCTTATGACTTGTAACCCTCACTTGCCTGGGAGGGGGGCATGAGGGCATAGCCTTTTATGATTTTTTCTCTATTGTTTGGCTGAGTTGATGCTTACACGTCATATCAACAATGAAAATTCAATTTTATTCTCTGTTGATTGATTATCTGAGTCTGAAAATGGACTCTATATCAGCGTATTATGCGTGAAATTTGTGTAATATATTTTTGTACATTAGTGTGCATTTTATTTTTTAATTTTGGTGTGCTTGTTTTCTTTACAGACATGTCATCAAGTCATTATCTCGGTTTTGCTGATGGTGCTTGTCGTAGCACACATAATTTGTTCTCTGCAGCTTGGGCACTCTTTTCCCCTGATGGCGAGTTGATTGACTTATAAGGTATATGCCTCGGTCGGACAACTAACAATATTGTTGAATATAGTACAATCATTGAACTATTGTCAGAAGTAGTTGCTCTTGGCATTAGAGATTTAGTTGTTAAGATAGATTCACAACTCGTTGTGTTACAGTTAAACAATAATTATTTAGTGAGAAATCCACAAATATTGCGTATGTATCTAGGTGTTCGATTACTGGAAAGAAATTTTGATTTTATCACATATCAACACATTCCATGGTATTTGAATACATTAATAGATGCATTAGCCAATTATGTTCTTGATCGACATTTGTGTCATTTATAAAAATGATCATATTCTGGGCACATAAGTAGGAAATAGAACATGTATATATATATATATATATATATATATATATATATATATATATATATATATATATATATATATATATATATATATATATATATAATATATATATATATATATATATATATATGATTCTGTTGAAGTTTTTACATCAAAATATTAAAAGGCTATCACACTTGGCTTTTTAAAGCCTACAAAATGTGTAAAAGAGATAGAAAGGCTATCAGCCTGCATGGTGCTCATGGTATCACAAGATTGCTCTGATCACTTGGCCTAAGAGATGACGCAGTCTTGTGGATAATCCCACTATGTATCTCTGCTAGCGAAGTGGCACCTTGTCTATAGTAGCATATTCCGAAACTCCATGAGTAATCACTTCTAGGTTGTGCTCCATCTCAGTTAATGGGTTTGCCCCTTCCTCATAGTTAGCGCCCACTATCTGATGAGCTGCTCGCCGTGATATTAGCGACATGCCATGGAGTCTTTCGGGCCCTACATCTGCACATTTATCATAAGTCAAGTTTCAGTTTACACTTTTACAAAAAAAAACATAAGACTTGAAAAAATCCAAAAAACAAGTCTTTACTTGCATCAGTCCACTGTTCTCCCAGCGGCAGAGGTAGATCTGGATCCCATCAGAAATCTGTGCCAGTGTATGCATAATCGTCCACCATGAGTAATTATCGCTGCAGGCAACTAGGGAACTATGGAGGGTAGTGCATATGCTAACCCATCCCTCCTCGAGGCATGAGTTGACTCCACCTCACCAACCTCGGGTCTTGGGGGGCAGGATCTAGTACCTCTGCCTACTGATACCAGAATAGGGGTATCTGCTCTAGGAAGAAAGTCACCAGTATCGATCCGAACCCAAATTGTCTCAGGTTCCATTGCTTCCCTTTGGTCGGCTATCTTTTCATATTCGCGAGAATGCATCCATGCCAATTGAGTATGGTGGGGGTTAGACACTCAACTCCATATTGGAATTGGGATTTTGAACTCTCATGCAGGGCTTGTATCCTAGATACGCGAGCTATGGTGGATAGGATGGTTCATCGAGGAAGGTTGTTGGTGATTATGGCAATCTTCACCTTCCCACCCCTCATCATATCTACACCTTGGCAATGCCTCTTAATCAAAGCACTAGTATTGTCGCCACTTGGGGGGGACCTAAAGAGATGGACTCTTTCTCTCCTTTGGGACAATCCCATGATAAAATAGATGTTTGATTCTTCTATTTCCATTTCCTGGCCTTTCATGATAAGGATCTCTTGATCCAAATCCCAAAGATTGATCAAATAAGGCATCAATTCCACCTGAGCCCTCAGTCTTGTGGTCCTGAAGAACTTTAGTGACCCACAATCTCTCAAGGCATTAATGCATTCTGGTCTGAGCTGCTTCGTGATATTTAACCTCATGGCCTCTTTCTTTCCATTCCAGAACCATGATCTCCTAAAAAGTATCATTTAACACCAATTAGAGCCTTTTCATGGATTGAAATCAAGAAATTTTTCTTTAAAAAGGGGTTTTTCTTCAACAAATTTTGCCTTCGTGCCATCATGCCTGTTTTTATAAGAAAAGCAATGTCATCGTGGCCATATTTGAGCTCGAGAGTGATTATCGCAGGTTCGATGACCAAACCCGCGATGATCGCTAACACTCAAAAATTTTAAAATCGTCCCTTTTAGGACATAAAATTTCATTAAAAATGTCCGAAAATGTGATGAAATGCAAGAGCAAACAGAAAACTCTTACTAGCTGCAAATGGTTCATGAAATGGTGCCCTGAACCTCCCGTAATGGTCACTTGAAAATCAAGCAAATTAGGGCACAAATGCACTTTCAGAACTTACTATGGTAAAATGGTAAAAAATAATGTTACTTTTGGCTATCTATAAGTTTTGAAGTCATTTTTGTCAATATTTAATAATATTTTATTATTATATCTAGATATCAGTGATGGGTGCATTTCTTTGTGTAGTTACAGGTGCTTTCGGTGGACAATGATTATTTTTTACTGATTCTCACGCGTTGTTGTTTTATCTCTTTTTCGGACTCGTTAAAAAAAAAGAAGGAACCCCCCTGGAGTCATATTTAAGCCCTTTTCTAACTCTGAAAAACTGAAAATATCGCCGAGTACTTGTCATTTCGAACTCGTTAAATCAAATGGATCACTGTCACCTCAGTATATGTTTACCCCTTCTTCGGGCTGAGATTTACTATTTACAAAAAAGGTACACCTTGGTCGACATGGTCAAGAGGTTCTCTCAGATATTGTTTTCTACCTTTTTGGGTTCGAGAGACAAATTACGAAAATGGACATGATCAAGTTTTCTTTTTCATCTCTTTTTCAAACTCTCTAAATGTGAAAAAGACACTGAGTTATTCTTACATCAGATTTGTTAAAATTTTACGACGAAAGATTCGTCACCATGATGAGACCGAGTTTATCCTTCCTATGACTCGTAAAACTTAATAGGATGGATTCATTCGAAGACTGAACTTACATGACAAGCATATGTTGTCCCCTTGAAGCTTGTGATTAAATAATTGGGGTACTCGCTAGAAATAGCGGGGAAAAATGAAGATGAAAGCATATCACTCTTGAACATGCATTAGGGGATTTTTGAGGTCTAAAATGGGCCTCCTAAGGAAATTATAAAATAATAGTGGAAATAATAAAATAATATTAGATTACATCATCAAATTTTAGAGGGAAAAAGGAAGAAACTATTTTTTCAACTCGTATTGTCAACTTATCTCCTTATGGGTTTACTCAAATTTCGAGCGAAAATAGTCATTGGATGCATAATTTGATTCCTAATCCAATGCGTACCAATGTTAGATGCTTTCGATGGACCCTGCAACATGAAAAATGAAAATTACATGAAAAACATGATTGCAATCACGTTTTTTTTTATGTATTTCTCATTTTCATTTAATAGGGTCCATCGAAAGTATCTAACATGGGTACTCGTTGGATTAGGAATTAAAGTTTTCATTCAATGAGTACACCCACTTGAAATTTGAGTAAAAACTTAGGGAGATAAGTTTAAAATATGAGTTGAAAAGGTAGTTTTATTATTTTATTATTTCTACTTTTTTACTCCAAAAATGGTGAATCATCCCCCATGGTTGACATAATCATCTTGAATCATATTGGTTCTGATAAAGTTTATTTTTGTTGTACATTTTTCTTAGGAGGCCCATTTTAGACCTCAAAATTCCCCTAATGACACTTCTATTTTCGTGTCGGGTTTGGGATATCCTCGCTCAATCACTTGTCCTCCCGAGTTTGGGTGATCCATTTTTGCCTCTCATTTGACTATTCCATTGTGTCATCATGACCTTTAGTCCTATGTTGAGTCAACGGCTACCACACTCCGGAGTCGTGTCGACAATGTTCAAGAGAATTCCTATCTGCAGTTATTCACCTATACATTGTCTGACCCATTGTTACAGTCTTGGATCTTATTCATTTCATTCCACTTTATTCCTTGTTTCATGTCGATTATGGGGGACACATTATTGTCCTCCAGATGGATGGATGATTCCATGAGTGTTCGACTACAGTTTCATTATCACATTCATAGATTGTACTGTCATACCTTGAGAGCCATTGTCATTATTGGTGGTTTCTCTCGTACCTGTTAATGGTCCACATCATTGGCCGGTAATCAGATGGTTTTGTAACATGTTCGACTTCAACACATTCATTCGTGTGTTAGAATTCGTACTTTGATCGGGTCGGGATGGAGCGCAAGACCCTAAGTCTTGTCTGATATGACTTAGGTTGCGTGGAGTTATATGTTATTCTTGATTGTACACATGTTTCAGCTATACGAATGGCTATGGCCATACCATGGGACTTTAAATTTATGGTGATACTTCTATCGGATGGCTACAACCGTACCTGGGATCTTAGATTCTGTTGTAGCAGCTACAACCACCCTCCAAAATTTTGGCCTGCACCCAAATTCGGAGCCTCCCTTGAGAGTTTCACTTGATGGTTGCATATACTCGGGTTCACTCCATGAGCTCATGTGAGCCTTCACACCCACCTTGCTTGTTCATTCCACCCAAGTTTCTACATGTTGATGTCAGTTTATTGCTTCTGACCATGTTCTGGTCATGTTCAAGGTCTTTGCTTCGTGTGTACATGTTATGTTCGCTATGAAAACATATGTTGCACTCGCACACATAATCACATTCACTGTCACACAATCGTCATCATGGTTGAACAATGATCAATCACGAGTGTCGCGCTTGTCACTTGCACCGTCGGTCAGTCATGTTGAACATGTGTGTCGGGTTGGTTTGAGTCATCTCATCGTCAAGTCATAAGGGTGTGCATTTGTAAGATCACATTTTCATCTTTCACTCGTTCACACACTTAGTCATTTTTCTAAAGTTCTGATAACCAGAATCCCCTCTGACAACCGGACCATCACCCTACCATCGACTCGATCGACTGTCACCCAGAACAACACAGAAGCACCAAGCAAGTCTTTTCAAACTACGCTCCTCGCAAGCAATTCACTCAACCTTCATGTTGCCCACCTAGCAAGTTAGACCCAATAGTCACCCCGGGATTGACTCCCCTAAAAAATTGCATAGAGGTTGCTAACCTTACCTGTTCTGTTGAATGAAGGAATTGCACAGACAGGTCAGACAAATAACAATTGCCCGTCCTTGTCTCCCTTAGAAAATTGCGTAGTTTTTATAGCTAGTCCTTCCGACAGTCAACTGGCTGCTCATCCAGAAAATTGCGCAGTTTTCATGAGCAGGCCTTCTGCTACCCAACAGTCTGATTAGCTCAGAAATTAAGCATAGATGATCAACAGGCTAGCCTCCGAGCCTTAGTATAGTTTCCCTCACCAACAAATCCTAGCAGTAGACTACCAGTTCCTTCCAAGAATTGCATAGTTTCTTCTAACAAGCTCTTGACAGTAGACTTCATGTTTCCCTTGGGAATTGCACAGTTTCTACTGCCAGTGACATAGTAGCCAACTGCCATTTCCCTCCAAAAATATTGCAATTTTGGATACCAGGCTCATTGTCAGTTCTTCCAAAAAACTACGCAGTTTTTGCCTACTAATCTTCCATGCAGCCCGACCTGTTCCTACAGACAATTGTGCAAATTTTGATGTCAATCCCTTGCTTCCTGCTCGTTCGAGAAAATGCACAGATTCTTTTGCCTTGCCTTCCTGCACTCTGGAGTGTCCCTCCCAAAATTTGTGCAATTTTTCCTTCTAGCCAGCCAGACCTCGTGGACAATCATTGTCGACTCAGATTTCCCATCTTCATCACCCAGTGACTCTTGCGCAGTTTTCATCAGCAGTGCCCGAAGCCATCATCCTACCTCCCAATCTTGTTGCCTCTCCCAGTCACCTGCATCCAAAATGATCACGTGTCATGGTAGACTAGGAGGTTTTTGGATTTGATGTCGTCTTGTCATGAATGACTACAAGTACAAGTACACCAACAAACATGGCGTGATGACGAATGGGAGGAATGAAGGGAGCACATGCAGAAGGATAGGTTCACCAACGGATGAATGAAAAATGCATACGAGGAGATTTTATCGTGAACGTATGATAATGCAAAGATTTGTTTGTGGATGAACAAATGAGCAAACATGCAATATATGCACATGGACGGACGAATGAACAAACATGCAACTTTCGCGAACAGATGAGCCTGTCAAGCCTTCCAACATACAAGCAAGGAGAAACATGCTAAGGAACATCAAGTGAACCAATGACCATCGGAGACTCCATTCACTTTGCCATGCAGAGGTGAAGCTGTGACACACCATGAAGACATCCATTACCCAACAACACTGCAACTCGACATGCACTCTAACAACAACACGAATGTACCAGAATTGTCATGTCGACTCATGTTGTCCACATCTCCATTGTGGGCCATGTTGTCAAATCAATGTAATGTAACGTGTAAGTCCAAGAGACCCACTTGTTGAATAAAGAGTCATGTAAAGTCAAAAATTCATGGAAGTCAAATAGTCATGAGGGTAGTCGAATATTCACAAGGGTCAGTTTCACCCTTGGCTATAAATACCCCTTCATTTGTACCTACAAAGGACTTTTCACCTCAGCTCCTCCAACATAGCCAAGCATGTCTGTTATCTTTTCTTTGAGGAGTAAGCAGTGGCTCCAATGCCCCTCACATGGGGTTAGTGATGTATGTTGTAACAATGTGTCTTGGAACTTTCACCTAATTCAGAAGCCTGCTAACCGGGCAACACATTTTCACACATGTATTGTATTTGTTGTAAGACTAATATTTTACACTTTTAATGCATGTTGCTTGAAACTGTGTTTAACACTTGAACTAATTCACTTGTTGTAATACACATATGTTAATGAAAATGTGTTGTATATGTTGTTAATGTTGTCTTGCTCATGTAGACTACTCTCTTGAACATCAGACAAACCTTACACATAAAACTTGCTATAAAAACCATTGCACTCATGCATACCAATCCACTGAGTGTTATACGTGTTACCTTCCCTTGTGTGTTGTGACTGCCGCATTCGTGTGGACAATTCTGCTGGAATCTGTGCATGTCCTGTTATGTTGTGTGTTCCTAGCAGAGTTGGGACTTCTCCCAACCAACTTGGGGCTCACTCTCACCCTCTCCCCCTCTACAGTGAAAGAACCATTGACACAAGTAACACTTACACTCACTAGGCACGCGAACCTCACTTACACTCACTTCTCAAAGACAAAGCAGACCACTCTCCTATGCTGACAAGGAAGAGTTGAGGAAAATCCTTAAGATAATGGAAACCAGGCCATCTTACCGGATGGTACTCCCGCACCAAGTGGTGTGCGGTCTAGTTGGGACTCCATACCAGGGTGGTCCCCTGAATGTTGGCAGGTCAAGAAACGTCAACATTTCTGGTGCTAGAAGGAGGGAAGCTAGTTTTATATGGTTGAACATCCTCTTACACTCATTCATCAACCATATGGTCAAGGAAGCAACTCGCACTCCATCTCACCTAAACATGACTCTGCAGTTGGTTACTCCTCACCGCCCAAGATTGAGCACGAGATTCCATATCATCAACTTCACTCCATTCATCCCATCACTTGCCAGTTCATGAAAGCGGTCAGACTGATTCCAAACATACAACATCTTCCATACGCATCAAGGAAGCCAAAATCCACTCCTACAGGGGTTGTTGTATCATTAGTGGAAGAAGCAGTCCTTGCCACACTCGAAAGTCTGGCAAAAGTGATTGAAATGGAGAGGAACCTCCAGTCTTCCAGCAAGGCGAGCAAGAAACTCTTGTGATCTTGATATCAGAATCCATTACATGAGGCATAGGGGAAGGTAGCAGAGGAGGAAGAGGCGTAGACAAACAAATGGGCTCATAGTCGGAACTGTCTGATTCTGAAAGAGAGGAGGAGGAAGAAGAAGAAGAAGAGATGGCTGACCCAAATCTAGAATGGATGACTTAGGGACCATTGGTTCTTCTGGTTGTTTTGCACAAGTTTTCGAAGTGGGTGGAGAAAATGAACATCAAGTTTGACCCTGAAAACATGGTGGAGGAAGAATATCATTTAGATAACTTCTACCTGCAGCTGCATACCCTTGAGGTACGACATGATGACGTAGCTTGTAGATTGTTCCCATGTACCTTGGATGGTCGCGCAGCTTCATGTTATCACAACCTTCCACCAAAATCCATATAGAACTGGGGCGCATTCAAATCCATATTCCTTGAAATTTTTGCTGATGACAAGACCTCAGCTATGTTACTGAAAGAATTGGGAAGCTTGAAGATGGGGGGGAAAGAAAAGGTAAAAGAATTCAAGCACAGGTTTACACACATATTGAAAAAATTTGCAGCGGACACCAAACCTCATGACTCCATCACTGATGATTACTACATGTCTGCACTATTGACCAAGATCGCCAAGTTCATCAAGCGAGTTTCCAAACCAAAACTTTTGGAAAATTGCAAAGAGGCTATTGATATAGAGAAATACCTACACGCGATTGGAGTTATCAAGGATGATGAACCAACAAAAGACTCCAAAGATGCGAGAAGGAAGTTCCAAGTGGTGGCGAGTAGGGGTAGAGACAAGGAAGAAAATGATATTGAAACCCTCACTTGCCTTGTCAAGAACTTGATGAAAGAAGTGTTCGAGCTTAAACAACGTAAAACAGACACATCTGCAAGCAACGATCCACCCAAATAGAGACAGGGAAGCAGCTCATGCGGCAGAATCTGGTTCGCTCAAAAAAGTGTGCAGGAGCAGACGGATGACAGAGAGAATGATGATGGTATTGCACTTGATGAATCCTCAAGTTCTGGGTGTGTGGTGAACACATATTAGCACTTGCAAGCAATGTCGAAGATGAACACCAAGAAGGAGCCCCAAAAGCAAAATGACCATTACAATCTTAGGAGTAAAGGGGATCCCCCTACACTTGGGGAAATGCAAGACAATATAAGACTGCTAATGAGGAAGGCCAACCCACCAGCTGCCCCAAAGCAGAAAACACAAAACAAGTCTGGGAAGACAGTGGCAGACAATAGTACATCCATGAGCAGCAAGCTGCAAAACACTCTGTCGGACAACATGAACATCTGTTCTACCCTGGACACCTCGGTGAGTCTACCACCTCTGGAATACAACATTGTAGATGAAATGAAGAAAAAATGGGAAAATATCAGTTTGTTCAAGTTAGCTAAGATCTAGAGTCAGTGAGACATCCTGCTGCGTGCATTGGGATAGACAACAACGAATAGCACATCCTGTACCAGCAAGGGAGCAAGAACACCTCTCGGATCACTTTCCACTATGCTCAACACACTCCAGATGGAAGAAGTGAACTTAGGTTTCCCTCCATTCTTGCTATCATTTGAAATTTTTAATTGCAATGTTCACAACTTCTTAGTTGATTTTGGCACAAAAGCCAACGTCATGCTGCTCTCCATTATGAAAAGGATCAATGCACAATGGAGAGAGACATATGCGCAGATCATCCAACTTGATCGAACATCGATACCAGCCATTGGTGAACTACGAGGCGTGATCATCCGACTATCTCATGACGTTCGAGTCCACCAATGCATCAACATAGTGTTTGTGGACATCTCGAAAGCATACGGTCTACTACTCAACAAAGACTGGTTGAGCAAGCTGGACAGATATTTTGCTACAGACTGGTCACACATGTGGCTTCCGTACAAGGGACAATGCAACCAAATCCGGGTAGTGTCTAAGAGGTATATGAAGCACAATGTCACTCCCCTTAACGACGAAATGAACCATTTGGCTTTGCAGAACTCATGTTTAGCAACTGCCTCCTGGAAGCAATGTTGGGGTGTTATCCTGAATGGCTAGCTCCAACCCCACCAGACATGCAGTTGGGACTCCTTCCTTGCCCAATAGATGGTAATAAAACATGTACAGTGCATTGTACCAATAGTAGCAGTAGAAGTAGCAATAATAGCAACAACAATACTAGCATGCCAAACGGTTTATGTACATACAAGCCGCGGGCCATGGATTTTGACGAATCAAAGACACACGATGGTTCAAGGATCAGATGTATCTCAGTCACCCAAAATAATGGAAAATGCATGATTTCAAGATCCTTGAATTTCGAGTGCACAAAAAACGTTGCTGAGTATGAAGCACTCGTGTTGAGCTTACAAAGGACCATCAGCCTCGATGCGGTCACACTCAAAGTGATACTGCACCCCACGAACAATGTTGATGCTTTCAAGGACATAACAATTGATTAAGGTAAGCACGAGCAGCCCATGAAAACTACAGCTGAGGGAAAGAAAGGCAACCCCACCCCCAAGGGTGTGATTTCCCTCAACAAGCTCAATTATTTGCAGAACTTTTGTCAAGGGCCAAGAAACAACAGAACCCACAGGTCCACAATTATGAATGAACAGAGCAACCTAGGAACCATCACGATCCAAAGATAGCCAGTCTCATTACAAATGACACACTGCAGCAGCAACAAGTCTTTGACTGCTTGATCAAATAGTACTAGGATGTATCTACATGGACAGATGATGACTTGAGTACACACTATACGTGAGCAATCTGACATGAGATTCTAGGTAAAGGAGGATTCAAGCCATTGCATCAAAGTTCAAGTAAAACAAATATGTCGTTTGAACTCCTTATACAAAAAAATGACTAGGACTTTAGATGATTGGATTACTTGCAAAGGTCGTCATCATACTTGGGTTTCTAATTTAAATCCTGCACATAAGAAATCTAGGGAAATTCGCTTATGCATTGATTTCAGGAACTTGAACCGCTCCTGGAATAAAAACAACTACCTCATGCCATCATCTGAGCCTATGTTGCATGTAGTATGTGAAGTAGTGGTGTCATCTTCACTTAAAGGTCTTTTCGAATATCACCAAGTTCCAGTAATGGAGCCTGTTGGACTTACATTAGTCCATGAGAAACTTGGCACACACACATGCCATCGGCAATCACTTGACGGGAGGGTTGAAAACCTTCCTATCAATGGCAGATCTCAAGCATTACTTCCAGTAGGCCGAGCTGCGCCTCGTGCCATGTACATAGTTTGCTTGTTGCTTTCCGTTTTCATCTTGTTTTCTTTGCTTGCTATCTTTGTTTTCACTTTGTTTGTTCTGCTTGCTATTTTTGTTTACGTTTGTTTTGTTTGCTTGATATATTACTATTTTTGCTTTCGGAAATAAGTGTTTCCAACTACTATGTTCTGGCTTTTGAATAGAGTATGTGGCTAAACTATGAAGAGAATTGTGACACTGCAACAATTGGCTAATCTTGTGTTCGTCTTCTTTGTTCTTGGTTTCAACCTTCACTGATGAAGTCCTGATGGAAAATACGAGCCATCTACAAGGGAAGTTTTGGTCCAACCACGAGCCTATGTCCACACTGGGAAGCCTCATGCATACACTCAACCTTCTACTCTGTGTGTTCAAGCTCATCTGACTAGTAGAAACGGAGAAGGTGAATATCTAAACAAGAAAACATTTGTCAGAGGTCTTACATGCCTCTTTGAAGGAACAACCTCTTTTGCTCTCAATAAGTCGGGATCCATCTTTTGCCCCTAAAAATAAATAACTACCTATGCACAGTTTCTTGAAAAATACAAAGGCAAAAGAATAGAAAAGGCTTCCTGCGCAGCGAGGTGAAGCATGCAACTCCACTAGGGTACTAACCAGGCTCGCTGGCAGTGGAGAAATGTGTGTGTTCCTGCGTGACTCTGTTGGGGTACTGTCCAGGCCTTCTGGCAGCGGAGCAACACCAGAGATGAAAAATTATACTTTGAAAATATTCAACTCGCGAGCTAAAATACCCTTCATGGATTCGAAACACTGTGATCAAGCTGAACTTTTAATTGTGTTTGATTGAGTTGTCAAAAGGTGAACCATGTATGTCCATGGGGTAAGTGGGGAAGCTGAAGTAACCTACACATTGATTCAATACTCCCCAAAAGACCAAGGCCCTGTGCTATCAATGAACCAAAATAGAGAAGATGTAGTTCTATCAGTGTGTCACCAAGTGTTTTAGCGGCTACAACCACCCTCCAAAATTTTGGCCTGCACCCAAATTTAGAGCCTTCCTTGAGAGTTTCACTTGATGGTTTCATACACTCAAGTTCACTCCATGAGCTCGTGTGAGCCTTCATACCCACCTTGCTTGTTCATTCCACCCAAGCTTCTGCATGTTGATGTCAGTGTCTTGCTTGTGACCATGTTCTGGTCATGCTCAAGGTCTTCGCTTCATGTGTACATGTTATGTTCTCTATGAAAACATCTATCACACTCACACACAGAGTCACATTCACTGTCACACAAGCATTGTCACGGTTGATCAACGGTCAATCATGAGTGTCGCACTTATCTCTTGCACCATTGGTCAATCATGTTGAACATGTGTGTCTGGTTGGTTTTAGTCGTCTCGTCGCCAAGTCATAAGGTTTTGGATTGTAATATCATATTTGCATCTTTCACTCATTCACACACATAGTAATTTTGTTGAAGTTCTGATGACCAGAATCCCCTCTGACAGCCACACCATCACCTCGCCATCGACTCGATTGACTGTCACCCAGAATAGTGGAGAAGCACCAAGAAAGTCTTTTCAAGCTACGCTGCTCGCAAGCAATTCACTCAACCTTCATGCTGGCCACCTGGAGAGTCGGACCCAACAACCACCCCGGGACTGACTCCCCTAAAAAATTGTGAAGAGGCTGCTGAACTTGCCCGTTCTACTGACTTAAGAAATTACACAGACAGGCCGGACAGACACCCAGTGCCCATCCCTGTCTCCCTTAGAAAATTGTGTAGTTTTTCTGTCAGTCCTCCTGACAGTCGACTGGCTGCTCATACAGAAAATTGCACAGTTTTCATGAGCAGGCCTTCTACTACTTAGCAGTCTACTCAACTTAGAAATTGTGCAGAGATGATCAACAGGAGAGCCTCCCAGCCTTAGTATAGTTTCCCTCGCGAGCAGCTCCAAGTAGCAGACTACCAGTTCCCCTGAGGAATTGCACAGTTTCTGCTTCCAAGCTCGTGGCAGCTGACTGCCTATTCCCCTTGGGAAATGTGTAGTTTCTGCTGCTAGTGAACTAGGAGCCAACTTCTAGTTCCCTCAAGAAATTCGCAGTTTTGGCTACCAGGTTCTCAGCCAGTTCCTCCAAAAAACTAAGCAATTTCTTCCTATTGATCCTCCATGCGACCCAATTTGTTCCTCCAGAAAATTGCACAAATTTTGTTGTCAAGCCCTTGCTACCCACTCATTCTAGAAGATGCACTGATTCTTTCTACCTTGCCTTCCTATAGCCCAGACTTTCCCTCCCAAAATTTGTGCAGTTTTGCCTTCCAGCCGAGCCAAACTTTGTGGACAGTCACTGTCGACTTGTATTGCCCATCTTCATCACCCAGTGACTCTTGCGTATTTTTCATTAGCAGTGCCTAGAGCCATCATCCTACCTCTCAACCTTACTGCCTCTACTAGTCACCTGAATCCAAAATGATCATGTGTCATGGTAGACTAGGAGGTTTTTGGATTTTATGTCATCTCGTCATGAGTGACTGCAGGTACATGTACACCAACAAACATGGCACAACGATGAATGGGATGAATGAAGGGAGCACATGTAGAAGGAGAAATTCACCAATAGACGAACGAATGATGCATGCGAAGAGATGTGCTTGCGAATGGATGATCATGCAAATATGTGTTCATAGATGGACGAACGAGAAAACATGCAAGATGTGCTCACTGACAGATGAACAAACAAACATGCACCTTTCGCGAACATATGAGCATGTCAAGCCTTCCAACATACAAGAAAGGAGCAATGTGCCAAAGCAACATCAAGTGAACCAACGACCATCGAAGACTCTGGGCACTTTGCCATGTGGAGGTGAAGCTGTGAAACACCATGAAGACATCCATCAACCAAAAGCACTGCAGCTCGACATGCACTCCAACAACAACATGAATGTACCAGCGCTGTCATGTCGAGTCATGTTGTCCACATCTCCACTGTGGGCCATGTTGTCAAATCAATGTAATGTAATGTGGAAGTCCAAGAGACCCACTTGTTGAACAAAGAGTCATGTAAAGTCAAAAAGTCATGGAAGTCAAACAATCATGAGGGTAGCGAATAGCTATAAGGGTCAGTTTCACCCTTGGCTATAAATGCCCCTTCATTTGTATATGCAAAGGACTTTTTACCTTAGCTCCTCCCACATAGCTAAGAGAGTCTATTATCTTTTCTTTGAGGAGTAAGCGGTGGCTCCAACGCACCTCACATGGGGTTAGTGATGTATGGTGTAACAATGTGTCTTGGAACTTTTGCCTAATTCAAAAGCCTGCTAACAGGCCAGCATGTTTTCACACATTTATTGTATATGTTGTAAGACTAATATTCAACACTTGTAATGCATGTTTCTTGAACCTATGTTTAACACTTGAACTAATTCACTTGTTGTAATACACATATGTTAATGAAAATGTGTTGTTATTAACGTTGTCTCGCCCATGTAGACTACTCTCCTGGATATCAGACAAACATTTCACATAAAACTTGTTATAACAACCATTGCACACTCATGTAGAATAATCTGCTGAGTGTTGTACATGTTATCTTCCCTTATGTGTTGTGACTGCTGCATCTGTGTAGACAGTTCCGCCGAAAACTGTGCATCTCCTGTTGTGTTGTGTGTTCCTAGCAGAGTTGGGACTTCTCCCAACCGACTTGGGGCTCATGCTCACCCTCTATCCCTCTACAATGAAAGAACCCTTGACACAAGTAACAATTACAATCACTAGACACGCAAACCTCACTTCTCGAATACAAAACAAGCCAATCTCCCGTGCTGACAAACAATATTTGAGGCAAATCCTTAAGATAATGGAAACCAGGCCATCATACCGGATGGGACTTCCACACCAAACGGTGTGAGGTCTAGTTGGGATTCCATACCGTGGTTATCCCCTAAATGTTGGTGGGTCCAACACCATAAAAAAATTCATAGATGATCCTTTTCATTTGGTGACATAGATCTCTCCATATAGTCCTTATCATCCGGATGGCTGCATCCATATCGTGGATTCATGATATCAGATATGTATATGTATATATGTCCTTGATTTGCAGGTCTCTTGACGGTGGTTGTCCTCGTCCTTGTGAAATATCGTAAAGCATCTCAGCCTTCACTGCTCGTTCTGCCTTCATGATTTAGGGAGCATCTGTTACAAAGTATTTTGTCACACCTCCTGAACTTCCCTGTGACATACCCTGAAGTGCCCAAAACATGACAATTATGCAGTGTACTCATTCATCTATGCAGCTCAGATCCTTCCTAAATCATTGATTGGAAAATTCCTTGATATTTCCATGGAAGAAGTGGCTCTAAAACCCTAATTTGAGCATCATCATGCTTATGAGACTCAAAACAATGATGACCGCTTGTTGCACTGCACTTGACCCATGATGACATCACTTTGTTCACTTGTATACCCGCGATGATCCCAAAAAAGGAAAATTTCCTTAAGAGGATGAGAAGCTTTGTGATCTAGAAGCTTCCAGAGCGACAAGCTGGATGTTGTTTGGCATAGATGAAGTCAAATTCTCCCAACTTGGCCTCTTGGTCTTATCCATATGAGCTAACTCCTTGAGATGAGGGCCTAATCCTGTCTTTGGAGAGGTCCCAACTCCCTTTCCCAACCTATATATTCATCCTCTCCCATTCCCAAATGGTTGGTCTATGCCTATTTGCACCCTTATGCTAAGATTGTGCCTATATACTATTCATTTGGCTTGGAGAGCCTAGCCTGGACGGGGAGAGCCTATGAACATCAAGGATTGGTTGTATGCTTCCCCTTATTTTCTATTAATATACAATTGCTGGTTCATTTTCCCTAAATGTGTATGCTCATGTATCATTTAGCTTAACATTCCTTGATCAGTTAAATAAGATTATTTTGAATATACTATTTTTATTTGCATGCCTTGATGTGTCTTGATCTCTTGTGCAGGTGCATAAACGCTGAGAGCAACAAAAACGAGCACGTGACGTGAGTGATTCAAGGTATTCAATGAAGGAGATCGAGATAACATCAGAACAAGGTAGGCCATCTTCTTCATTTCTCTTTTCAACTGAAACTTAGGAAAGTGTCTAGTAGATTATCACTTTGGTTGCTAGACCCACTCCTTGGGATAGAGGTATCGTCTCTGTCCGCAGAGAGGATTTACCTAGAAAACACTCCCAAATCATCTTGGCATGCTCGCTTGATGGAACACAGATGTGTCCCAGGTGGCATAACAATGCATCTTTAAGGTGAAAATTTGGAACTTGCTTCCCTTCCAGGAGTGTCTAGTATTTGCTACCAAAGTTTGGATCGCTCTTGTAAAGATGTGGCCACCCCGACATCTCATGCCCATAGGAGTCGAGCACAGTGATCAATGCCATGATCGGTGGTTGGCTGAGGATATCAACGACATTATTGGTGCTACCCTTCTTATACTTAATGTTAAAATGGAACTGTTGCAGGTAGGTGGACCATTTCTGATGACCGTTTGCTTCCACAGAATGTAATGCTTCCATTGACGAAAGGCCTGCACAATGGAATAAATTTATTTGTCATATGTGGAGTACTTTCTGCCTGTGTCTGAAAGTGTCTCACTATGGTAAGCCACTGGGTGCCCATGCTGAGTAAGAACCACACCAATAGCATAGTCGGAGACCTCTATCTCAATCTCAAATGGTTGTTGCAAGTCTGGTAATGTGAGCATTGGTGCAGAACAGAGGTGATTCTTCAACTCAGAGAACGCTTGCTGTTAGGTTTCAAACCAAAAAAACTTTTATTTTTCTCTACCCTTGGTGACTTGACTTAAAGGCCAAGTGATATGAGAGAACCCCAACACGAACCTACGGTAGAAGTTAGCAAGACCCAAAAAGCTGCGGAGTTCTGTTAGAGTGGTTGGGGCTGGCCAATCCCGAATGACTTGTATCTTGGATGGGTCCACGTGTACAACGTTCTCATCAATTATGTACCCAGTATATTGAACCTGGGTTAGGCCAATGGTTTATTTCTCCAAGTTAGCACACAACTTGTGTTGTCGCAGGGTTTAAAAGAATTATCGAAAATGGTGGAGGTGCTTGGCCTAACTCTGGCTGAAGATCAAGATGTCATATAAATACAACACCATGAATGTAGTGGTGAAGGGTAGCAAGATGTCATCCATGAGTCTCATGAAGTTTGCAAGGGCGTTCGCCAATCTGAACGGCGTGACCAACCATTTGAAAAGGCCCTCTTTGGATTTGAAGGCAGTCTTACACACATCAGAGGGTTCAATAGGAACTTGGTGATAACTTGACTTCAAGTCAATCTTGCCGAAATATTTGGCCCCCTTGAGCTAGTCAAGAAGGTCATCAATCCACAGGATTGGGTACCTATTACGGACAGTGATTTTGTTCAATGCCTGGTAGTCAATACAAAGCCTCCAGGTCCCATATTTCTTCTGTACCAATATGATTGGGCTCCATAGGGTGATGAGCTTGGCCTGATGTGCCCTTTTTGTAGTAGTTCTTGAATATGCCTCCTGATCTCATCATTCTCCAGAAAAAAGCGTTGATAGATTGACCCATTGGGCAGCGGTCGCCCGGGGTCATATCGATGGAATTCTTGACCTGACAGTGCAGAGGTAGCCATGTAGGTGAGGCGAAAATATCCTTGTAATACTCCACAAACTTGTCCATCTCCTGCTGCTGTGTAGAGGAGCCCTGCATGGAAACCGTGGTCACAACCTTCTTCTTGCCCTGAGGGAAAATCATAAGGAAAACAAATTTCCTGGTATGAGAAATTATGTTACTGCACTTTTTGTAGTGATCAAAGAGATGGTGGTAGGCAGAGATACCTCCAGTATCCTATAAAACTTGTTGACCACGGTAATAATCACAGAGCGAGGTCTAGACACATATACAACATGTCACTTCCACAAGTATGGTTTTCCTAACTATACATCACAAACTTCAAGAGAAGCAACTTCACATAGTAACTCATCCGTGAAGGGTTTGATGCTATAAGGAAGGCGACACTACTAGCTGACGTGAAGATCTCGTCCTTGGTGAAGCCACTTAATAGTGTACAACTTTGGATGTGATTTAGTATTTATGCCCAAACGCTTCACGAACTTTACTGAAATGAGGTTCTTTTTGCTCCCGCGGTCGATAATGAACTGCAGCGGAGAACCCGTCACCAACATCTGTGAGTGGAAGAGGTGTTCCCCCTCCTATGGATCTCCAGGCTCAATCTTATATATGTTGTTGGTGTCCACAGTGGCACTGGGCTTCACAGCAGGGGGGTCACGGGGGGTTTGAGGGGGATGGTAGCTCCCCTCTACGGGGTCCAAGGCAGCGCCCCAGGATTTTTTTTTTTGGACCCTATATTAGGTGGGCGAACCTACCTATGGTTTTTTGAATGGTTTTCGCACATGGTTTTGAGTGTGATGTTTTTTCATTCCATGGTATTGGATGCTTCGATATGTATATATATGTATTGAAACATTGAAAGAAAATAATGAAAAATCAATCTGGTAGTCCTGGTTTTGAGATCTAGGGGAAAATCTCTGTGTATATTTTCTTTATATGTTATGCTCTCGCCATTGTTTATTTTCCGTTTTATAGAATTTGTATGCAGGTAATTTTTGTATGGGGTTAAAACCTACACGCATCAATGATCTTCTTCCCTTTGTCAGTTCCCTTATCGAGTTCTAATTCAGAGTCAAAACATGCGTGTTATTCAGAAGCCTTCAGCTCAACCATGAGTGACTTCTTTGCCCGAAACTCACTTGTATTGTGGGTGGATCTCTTATGGAACTCACACCATTTTCCCGTGTCCTTCTTTGTCTTTGTCGTGTTGTTCTTTGTTTGTGACTTCGACCGTTTGTCCTGTGTAGCCCTGCCTTAGCTTGGTCCTTTGTTCTGTGGTTTGTGGGCGCCTTTTCCTTAATTTGGATTCACATATCCAAAGTCCCACTTCTTCTGTTTAAAATTCTTCTCAATATTGACAGTGTACCAGTATGACGTGCTAAGTGAGGAAATGTCTAGGAACTCCATCTCGTCCTAGATGTACTTGTGTAGAAAACCATGGTACTTGGGCACCAAATGATGCTCAATATCCTTTATACCAGGCTTTGTCCGAATGGTATGGAAAATATTTTTGAACCTTGATACATCTTGGTCCCTTCCTTGTCATAGCATGGTCCACTTTATGTATTTATCTTCATAGATCTCGACAGGGTAATATTGTTCCTTGATGGTGTCTCGAAAAGAATCCCAAGTGGATGCGACTGAAAACAACGAGGTTTCAATCTCATCCTTATGTTCGTAATGTGTTTCCCACCAGTACTTGACATGTGGGGTAGTTGAAAACAACGAGGGTTCAATCTCTTCCTTTTGTTCATAGTATGTTTCCCACTAGTCCTTGACATGTGGGGCGGCTTTGAGAAGTGAAAAAGTAATATTTTCTTGATTCGAAATGTCATGAACTCAAAAATATCCTTCCAACAGATTTAACTATTTATTTATGGTGTCCGTATGTATTGGGCCTTCAAATATGGGAATATCAAAGTTAACCTGTACCTTAAAAGAAGTGGCGCCTCTAGAATGGCTGTTGGATGAAGATGCATCGCCTGTGGGTAACTGTCAAAGGATCTAGACAAAGTTAACCATCATCATGCCCCTCTATCGCTCGAGGGCTTCCTTGAGAAACATTTTAAAAGGATCTCCTACTCTCTCATCTTTCTTTTCTTCCACCATGGGAGGTCATCGGGTTTTGTGAGGCTGATCTTGCAATGTTTCAACCAGATCGAGCCCTAACTCCTTATACCCTAACCTCATTTGGGACATGCAAAGAAAAAAAAAGAAAAAGCTCACTGCTTTGATACCACGGATCTGAACTTTAAATAGGAATGCAAAAACTTACAGATATAGTCATAAATACAGAGATTCAACAGAAAAATACTTCATTTCATTAATAGAAAAACATTGAACTATGCTTACAAACATAATGGAAATAAGATAGGTCGGGTGATGGTAGCTTATCTCTGAGAAGGGATGTAGCGGCTACATGCCTCTAGACTGTGTTACAATGAGGATCAAAGACCTATTTATTATTGAGAAACAATGGAAAACCCTATACATATAAAAATCTAACCCTAGGAGATGAAGCGCCAAAAATGTGGGCCCCATTTGTAAATTGGTACACCAACTTCCCGGGGTTGTAACATTGGCATACGATCTTCGTTTGGCTATCATAATACCTCATTTCAAAGATCTCGAAGAGAAAGCCAAAATAAAATGGGAAGCTAATTCTTGACATTTTTGGTGCCTTTCTTTTCCCTAAAAACATCGTTTAGGGCCTCAAAACGGCTCTCGAAGTTTAGGACCCGAAAAATTGCCAGCAATTGTAAACTTTTCTATAATTAAGGAAACCAAAAAAATGAAAGAAACAGTATTGGGGGTCCAACTGGAATAGGTGGGTGGACACCAATATCCACCTCGATCATTCCTCCCACCTTAGGAAGCAATGGTCCCCATTGCATTGAGTTCCTCCATGAGATGGGGAAACTTTTGCTGAACTTGGTCCCTAGTGAGCCACTTGCCTTGATGAAAGAGTTGGCCAGCTTTGACAAACTGATATAGTTGGATATTTTGCTGATGAGTGTTCTTGATTTGTGTGTCCATGATCCGATCAGTGGTGGCCTATTCCATGCAGTATGGGTTTAGCTCTGTTGGTGTGAGTTGTCATGCAATGTCAGATGTGTCCAACAATGGTGGAAAGTATGGCTGAAGGTGGTCTACATTGAACACTGAGTGTAGACAAAGGAATGGTGGAATGCCAAGCTCAAAGGAATTATCCCCTACAACCTTGGTGATGGTGTATGACCCATATCGGAGTAGGTGAAGCTTGTGATGGGGTTTAACGAAGTGCTTCTTCTACAAATGTTTCCAAACTTTGTAGCCCACATCAAACTTGTGCGACACCCAATGTTGATCATGGTGCTGCTTGTACTTAGCATTGGCTATGTCCAATATATCATGGACCTGTTGGTGAATGTATTGAATGTGCTCAATGAAGTTGTTAGCCCTGTTGTCTTTGGACTAGACAGGAGCTGAATCTACCTGAGTAGCTACAAATGGTATGGCCACATCAATGGGACATAATGGATGAAATCCCAACCCTACCTGAAAGGGTTTGTGGCCTGTTGAGGTGTGGAGAGCTCTGTTGTAGTTGTGCTAGATATAGGGAGGACTTTCATGCCATGTGCGTGGATGCTTCGATTTTTACATGTGTAGAATGTGTACGATCATCTTGTTGGCAACCTCTAATTGGCCATCAGTTTGGGGATGGAAAGCTGTGGACTTAGTAAGTTTTGTATCTAGCATCGACCAAAGACATGACTAAAATGCACTCAAGAATCTGATGTCCCGATTTGAGACAATGGACAGTGTGATCCCAGATTGTACCCATACTCGCTCAAAGAAGAGCTTGGCAATGGCCTCTGTTGTGACACTTTTCTTGCAGGCTGCCATGATTGCCATCTTAGAGAATCTATTGACGACCATGAAAACAAAAACATTTTTGTGCTTAGTAGAAGGATGGCTTGACATGTAATCCATGGAGACAGATTCCCAAGGCTGACTAGGAGTAGGTAGAGGAGTATACAAGCCTTGCTTCTTGACGGTTGGTTTGGCTATGGCACATGAGGTGCAGGATCTAATGTACTACCCAACATCCTGACAAAGCTTTGGCTAATAAAAATACTTCTACAATGCTGATATTGTTTTCTCTACACTGAAATGTCCAATGACTCGACTATAGTGTGCTTCCCAAACCATCTTGGCACGCTCACTTGAAGGAACACAGATGTGTCCCAGGTGGCGTAACAATGCATCCTGAAGGTGAAAATTTGGAACTTGCTTCCATTCTAGGAGATTCTGGTATGTGCTCCCGAATTCTGGATCACTCTTGTAAATATGTGGCCACCTCGATGTCTCGTGCCCATAGGAGTCGAGCACAATGATCAACGCCATGACGGGTGGTCGATTGAGGCAATCAACGACATTATCGGTGCCACCCTTCTTATACTGAATGTTCAAATGGAACTGTTGGAGGTAGGTGGACCATTTTTTATGGTGATTGTTTTGCAACTTCCGTTGTGTCTGTATGAACTGTATAGGTTTGTGTTCTATGTGGATGACCGTTTCCTTTCCCAGAATGTAATGCTTCCATTGAAGGTAGGCCTGCAGAATGGAATGAATTTCTTTGTCGTAAGTGGGGTATTTTCGGACTGTGTCTGAAAGTGTCTCACTGTGGTAAGCCATTGGATGCCCATGTTGAGTAAGAAATGCACCAATAGCATAGTCGGAGGCATCTGTCTCAATTTCAAATGGTTGTTGCAGGTCTGGTAATGTGAGCACTGGTGTATAACAAAGGTGATTCTTCAACTCAGAGAATGCTTGCTATTGGGTTTCAGACCACAATTTTTTTTTTCTTTGCCCTTGGTGACTTGACTTAAAGGCCAAATGATATGAGAGAAACACAACATGAACCTACGGTAGAAGTTGGTAAGACCCAAAAAGTTGCAGAGCTCTGTTAGAGTGGTTGGGGCTAGCCAATCCCGAATGACTTGTATCTTGGATGGGTCCATGTGTACACCTTGCTCATCAATTATGTATGCAAGATATTGAACCTAGGTCAGGCCAAAGGTGCATTTCTCCAAGTTAGCACACAACTTGTTTCATCGCAGGGTTTGAAGGACCTGTCTAATATGGTGGAGGTGCTTGTCCCAAATCTAGCTAAAGAGCATGACCTCGTCTAAATACCGCACCACGAATGCATTGGTGAAGGGTCGCAAGATGTCGTCCATGAGTCTCATGAAGGTTGCAGGGGCGTTCATCAATCTGAATGACATGACCAACCATTCTAAAATGCCCTCCTTGGATTTGAAGGAAATATTCCACACATCAAAGTGTTCGATAGGCACCTGGTGATAATGTGGATTCAAGTCAATCTTGCTGAAATATTTGGCTCCCTTGTGCTGGTCAAGAAGGTCATCAATACCCAGAATTGGGTACCTATTTTAGGCAGTGATCTTGTTTAATGCTCGATAGTTAATTCAGAGCCTCCAGGTCCCATCTTTCTTCTGTACCAATACAATCAGGCTCCCACAGGGTGATGAGCTTGGCCTGATGTGCCCTTTCTACAATAGTTCCTGAATCTGCCTCCTGATCTCATCGTTCTCCAGAATAGAGCACCGATGGATCAACCCATTGGGAAGTGGCGCACCCAGGCTTAGATCGATGGAGTGCTGGATCTGACAGTGCAGAGGTACCCCTGTAGGTGAGGTGAAAATATTCCTATACTCCTCCACAACCTTGTGCATCTGCTACTGTTGTGTAGTGTAGAGGAGCCCTATCTGGAAGCCGTGGACACAACTTTCATTCCCTGAGGGTGAATCATAAGGAAAACAAATTTCTTGGTCTGAGAAATGATCTTACTACATTTATTTGTAGTGATCAAAGAGATGGCAGTAGGTGGGGATACCTTTCATATCCTGTACAACTTGTTGGACAAGGTAATAATCACAGAGCGAGGTCTAGACTCATATACATCATGTCGCTTCCACAAGTATGGTTGTCATAACAATACATCACAAACTTTAAGAGGAGAAACATCACACAATACCTCATCCATGAAGGGCTTGATGCTATAGGGAAGTTGACACTGCTGGCTGATGCGAAGATATCGTCCTTAGTGAAGCCACCTAATGGTTTACGACTTTGGATGTGTTGTATTATTTAGTCCCAGTCGTTTCATGACCTCTGCTGAAATGAGGTTCTTTTGGCTCCCGTTGTCAACAATGAATTGGAGCGGAGAACCCTTCACCCACATCTATGAGTGGAAGAGGCATTCCCCCTCCTCTGGATCTTCAAGCTCAATCTTCTGGATCTTGGTGGTGGCCACAGTGACACTGGGCTCCACATAAATGATCTGCTTCCCTTTGTCGGTTCCCTTATCAGGTTCTGATTCAGAGTCGGAATATGTGTCTAATTTAGAAGATTTCAGCTCGGCCACCAGTGACTTCTTGGCCCGGCACTCACTTGTATTGTGAGTGGAGATCTTATGGAACTCACACCATTTTCCAATGTCCTTCTTTGTCTTCATCATGTTGTTATTTGCTTGCGAATTTGGCAAAATTTCCTGGGTAGCCCTGCCTTGGCTTGGTCCTTTGTTCTCTGGTTTGGGGGTGCCTTTTCCTTGCTTTGGATTCGCAAATCCAAAGTCTCGCTTCTTCTGTTTAAACTTCTGCTCAATCTTGACAGGGTACCGGTATGCCATGCCAAGTGAGGAAATGTCCAGGAACTCCATCTCGTCCTATATGTACTCATGTAGATAACCGCGATATTTGAACACCAAGTGTCGCTTAGTATCCTTGATACCCAACTTTGTGCAAAGGGTATGGAAAATATTTGTGAACTTTGACACATCTTCATCCCTTCCCTACTATATTGTGGTCCACTTTATGTATTTATCTTCATAGCTCCCGATAGGGTAATATTGTTCCTTGATGGCGTCTCGAAAAGAATCCCAAGTTTGTATGGTTGAAAACAACGAGGGTTCAATCTCGTCCTTTTGTTCACAGTATGTTTCCTACCAGCCCTTGACATGTGGGGCGACTTTGAGAATTGCAAAAGTAATATTTTCCTGATTGGAAAATTCATGAACTGAAAAATTTCCTTCCAACAGATTTAACCATTTATCTATGACGTTTGCGTCTATCAGGCCTTCAAATATGGGAATATAGAAGTTACCTTGTACCTTAAAAGTAGTGGCGCCTCCAGAGTGGCTATTGGATGAAGATGAATCACCTATGGGTAACTGTCGAAGGATCTGGGCAAAGTTATCCATCATCGCGTCCCTCTGCTGCTACAGGGCTTCCTCGAGCAACATTTTGAAGGGATCTCCTGCACCCTCCTCTTTCTTTTCTTCTGTCATGGGAGGTTGTCAGGTTTTGTGAAGCTGATCTTGCAATGGTTCAACTAGGTCAAGCCCAAAATCCTTATACCTTGAACTCGTTGGGGACATGTAAAGAAAAACAAAGAAAGAGAAGACTGCTCTGATACCACGGATCAAAAATTTAAACAGGAACACAACAACTTAAAGATATAATCATAAATACAGAGATGCAACAGAAAAACACTTCATTTCATTAATAGAAAAATACTGAATTGTGTTACAATGAGGCTCAAAATCCTATTTATTATTTAGAAACAATGGAAAAACCATAAACATCCAAAAACTTAACCCTAGGAGATGAAGCGCAAAAACTGTGGGCCCTGTTTGGGTAAATTGGTACATGAACTTCCCGAAGTTGTAACTTTGGGATACGATATCTATTTGGCTATCATAATACCTTGTTTCAAATATCTCGAAGAAAAGGTCGAAATCAATTCAACAAGCCAACTTGGGAAGATTCTAGTCTCTCCATTTTCCGTTAAAACATCATTTAGGGCCTCAAAACGACTTCAGAAGTTTAGGACCCGAAAAATTGCCAAAAATAATAAATTTTGCTACAATTAAGGAAATCGAAAAACTGAAAGAGACAATGTTGGGGTCCAAGTGGAATAGGCGGGGTGGCTACCAATATCCACCTGGATCATTTCTCCCCCCTTAAGAAGCAATGGTCCCCATTGCTTTGAGTGCTTCCATGAGATGGGGAAACTTCTGCTGAACTTTGTCCCTGGTGATCCACTTGACTTGGTGAAGGAGTTGGCTAGCTTTGACAACCCGATATATTTGGATCTTTTGCTAGCGAGTGTTCTTGATCTGTGTGTCCATGATCCGATCAGTGGTGGCCTGTTCCATGTAGTATGGGTTTAGCTCTGTTTGTGTGAGTTGTTCTGTAATGTTGGATGTGTCTGGCAATGTTGGAAAGTATGGCCGAAGGTGGTCTATGTTGAACATTGGGTGTAGACCAAGGAATGGTGAAATGCTAAGCTCAAAGGCATTACACCCTACAACCTTGGTGATGGTGTATGACCCATATCGGAGCAGGAGAAGCTTGCGATGGGGTCTAGTAAGGCGCTTCTTCTGCAAATGTAGCCAAAATTTGTCACCCACTTGGAATTTGTGCTACACCGGATGTTGACTTTGGCACTGCTTGTACTTAGCCTTGATTTTTCCAATATATCATGGACCTGCTAGAAGATGTATTGAATGCGCTTAATGAAGTGGTTAGCCCTGTCGGGTTCGAATTGGATAGGATCTGAATCTGCCTAAGTAGCTGCAAATGGTATGGCCACATCAATGGGACATAATGGTTGAAATCCCAGCCCTACTTGAAAGGGGCTATGGCTCGTTGAGCCGTCGAGAGCTCTGTTGTAGCTGTGTTGGACACAGGGAAGGATTTCATCCCATGTGCGTGGATGCTTCAAGTTTTACATGCATAGAATGTGTACGATCATCCTCTTGACAACCTCTGTTTGGCCATCAGTTTGGGGATGGAAAGTCGTGGACTTAGTAAGTTTTGTATCCACCATCGACCAAAGACTTGACCAAAATGCACTCAGGAATCTGATGTCCCTATCTGAGACAATGGACTGTGGGATCCCAAAGTGTACCCATACTTGCTCAATGAAGAGCTTAACAATGGCCTTTGTTGTTGCACTCTTCGTGCAGGCTGCCATGATGGCCATCTTAAAGAATATGTTGATGACCACGAAAACACAATCGTTGCCATGCTTAGTAGAAAGAAGGCCCGACATGTAATCCATGGAGACAGATTCCCATGGTTGACTAGGAGTAGGTAGAGGAGTATACAGGCCTTGCTTCCTGATTTTTGATTTGGAAATGGAACAGGCGGTGTAGGATCTAATGTACTTCCCAACATTCTGACAAAGTTTTGGCCAATAAAAATACTTATGCAATACTGCCATTGTTTTCTCTATTCCAAAATGTCTAGCAACACGACTGTAGTGTGCCTCCCAAATCATCTTGGCACGCTCGCTTCAAGGAACACATATGTGTCCCAGGTGGCATAACAGTGCATCCTGAAGGTCAAAACTTGGAACTTTCTTCCCTTTCTAGGAGTGTTTGGTATGTGTTGCCAAATTCTGAATCACTCTTGTAAAGATGTGGCCATCCTGATGTCTCGTGCCCACAGGAGTTGAACACAGTGATCAACGCCATGAATGGTGGTTGGCTGAGGAAATGAGCAACATTATTGGTGATGCCCTTCTTATAATTAATGTTCAAATGGAACTGTTGGAGGTAGGTGGATCATTTCTAATGGAGATCGTTCTACAACTTTCCTTGTGTCCGTATGAATTGTAGAGGTCGGTGGTCTATGTGGATGACAGTTTCCTTCCCCAGAATGTAATGCTTCCATTGACGGCTAGCCTGCACAATGGAATACATTTCTTTGTCGTAAGTGGGGTACTTTTAGACTGTGTTTGAAATTTTCTCATTGTGGTAAGCCAATAGATGCCCATGCTGAGTAAGAACCGCACCACCAGCATAGTCGGAGGCATCTGTCTTAATCTCGAATGGTTGTTGCGGGTCTAGAAATGTGAGCACTGGTGCAAAACAGAGGTGATTCTTCAACTCGGAGAACGCTTGCTATTGGGTTTCAGTCCAAAAAAACTTTGCTTTTTCTCTGCCCTTGGTGACTTGACTTAAAGGCCAAGTGATATGAGAACCAAAACATGAACCTACGATAGAAGTTGGCAAGACCCAAAAAGCTGCGGAGTTCTGTTAGAGTGGTTGGGGTAGGCCAATCCTGAATGACTTGTATCTTGGATGGTTCCACATGTACACGCTGCTCATCAATTATGTACCCAAGATATTGAAACCGAGTCAAGTCAAAGGTGCATTTCTTCAAGTTAGCACACAACTTGTGTTGGTGCAGGGTTTGAAGGACCTATTGAATATGCTGGAGGTGGGCATCCCAACTCTGGCTGAAGATCAAAATTTCATCTAAATACACCACCATGAATGCATTGGTGAAGGGTCGCATGATGTCATCCATTAGTCTCATGAAGGTTGCAGGGGTGTTCGTCAATCCGAATGGCATGACCAACCATTTGAAAAGGGCCTCTTTGGATTTGAAGGAAATCTTCCACACATCAGAGGGTTCGATAGACACCTTGCAATAACTTGAATTCAAGTCAATCTTGTTGAAATATTTGGCCCCCTTGAGATGGTCAAGAAGGTCATCGATGTGCAAAATTGGGTACTTATTATGGACAGTGATCTTGTTCAACACCCAGTAGTCAATACAAAGCCTCTAGGTCCCATCTTTCTTTTGTACCAATACAATCAGTCTCCCACAAGGTGATGAGCTTGGCCTGATGCGCTCTTTTTGCAATATTTCCTGAATCTGCCTCCTTATCTCTTTGTTCTCCAGAACTAAGTGCTGATAAATCAGCCCATTAGGGAGTGGTGCACCTGGGGTCTGATTGATGGAGTGCTTGACCTGACAGTGAAGAGGTACCCCTGTAGGTGAGGTGAAAATATCCTTGTACTCCTCCACAACCTTGTCCATTTGATAATGTTGTGCAGGGGAGCCCTTCATGGAAGGCATGGCCACAACCTTCTTGTTTCCCAGAGGGCGAATCATAAGGAAAACAAATTTCTTTGTCTGGGAAATGATCTTACTACATTGTTTTGGAGTGATCAAAGAGATGGCGGTAGGCAGGGCTACCTCCGATATCCTGTACAACTTTTTGGCCAAGGTAATAATCACATAGCGAGGTCTAGACTCATATACAACATGTCGCTTCCACAAGTATGGTTTTCCTAACAATACATCACAAACTTCAAGAGGAGCAACATCACACAGTACCTCATCCTCTGGATCTTCAAGCTCAATCTTTTGGATCTTGGTGGTGGCCATGGTGGCACTAGGCTCCACATCAATGATCTGCTTCCCTTTGTTAGTTCCCTTATCAGGTTCTAACTCAGAGTCGGAACATGCATCTAATATAGAAGCCTTCAGCTCAGCTACTAGTGATTGCTTGGCTCGACACTCACTTGTATTGTGAGTGGAGCTCTTATGGAACTCACACCATTTTCCTGTGTCCTTCTTTGTCTTCGTCATGTTGTTCTTTACTTGCAGCTTCCGTAGGCTATCTTGGGTAGCCCCTTCTTGGCTTGGTCCTTTGTTATGTGGTTTGGGGGTGCATTTTCCTTGCTTTGGATTCATAGATCCAAAGTCCCACTTCCTCTGTTTAAACTTCTTCTCAGTCTTGATAGTGTACCAGTACGCTATGTCGAGCGAGGAAATGTCTAAGAACTCCATATCTTCTTGGATGTACTTGTGTAGACAACCGTGGTACTTGAGCACCAAATTTCACTCAATATCCTTGATACCCAATTTTGTGCAAAGGGTATGGAAAATATTTGTGAACTCTAACACATATTGGTCCCTTCCATGCCGTAGTGTGGTCCACTTTATGTATTTATCTTCATAGCTCCTGACAGGGTAATATTGTTCCTTGATGGCATTTTGGAAAGAATCCCAAGTGGATGTGGCTGAAAATAGTGAGGGTTCAATCTCGTCTTTTTGTTCACAGTATGTTTCCCACCAGTCCTTGACGTGTGGGGTACCTTTGAGAAGTGCAAAAGTAATATTTTACTGAAAGGAAAAGTTGTGAACTAAAAAACATCCTTTCAACAGATTTAACCATTTATCTACGATGTCTGCATCTATTAGGCCTTGAAATATGGGAATATGGAGTGGCTCCTCCAAAGTGGCTGCTAGATGAAGATGCATTGCCTGTGGGTATCCGTCGAAGGATCTGGGAAAGTTATCCATCATCCCATGTTGGCTTAAGGGTGCCTGACCCCGGTTCAGAGTTGTTCATGCCAACCAACAAAACCCTAATTGTTGGCCATTTCAGCAACAACTTGCATGGCGCAGGCTGCATTATCACTCAAAGTAGTATTTGGGGATGCTAGAACCAGGTTTCTGCATCTAGGGACATGTGATAAGTGGTTCTTAAGCTCTTATAGCTCATATATTCCTTCATGCAAATCAATAGTTTGATATCACTCGCCACTGCAAATTTAAGAAACCTGCTTCTAGACCTTCACGAAGGTCTATGATCAGTCTTTTTAGACCCTAAACAATAAAATTATCCATTTTCATGCATCAACCAATAACTCCAGGTTTGACTTCACAAAGATCTATCCATATCATCTGAATTGGTAACAAAACTAACCCTTATCTTTGTGAAAATAGATAATTACTTAAGTCATGCATAAATAAGATAGATTCAATGGTCTCACATAACATTCATTCATTATTCCATATAAAAAACATTATAAAGCGACAAATCATAACATAGACAGAATCAAAAGTAATGCTCAGATTGCAAGATGATTATTCAAAATCAGTCTTTATTGATCTTCCACGTTCATATTACAGACTCTTTCACCCCGTGCACTTAGCTGCAGGGGTCCATGGACTGAGCTGCAGACTTACCAAGGGATTCTCTGTACTCAGCTGCAGGAGTCTTCCCCTTTTACCTAAGTATAGGGAGTAGAGCCTTCCTGCCTTAGCACTTGCCCCAATAGTCTCTATCTTGACTTAGCCTAATTACTTCTTTCTTCTAGACTCGCTATGACTCAAATATATGGCATTCTCAATAAAATAACTTGGTCCGCAAACCATGAGTGAGTCTCAAAACTGGACTATTTACTTATCCAAACAAGGGGCTAAGACCCCTTTGACTCCTATCTACCTGCACGCTTCGCATCCACATTTTGTGGAGACATTACATCTTTTACAAAAACTTATACAAAACTTACATTAACTAACCCTAAAACTGACCCTAGGGACCCTATCCCAACAGGCCCCCAACACAAAGATCGTGACTCGCCCTTGAGTCACTCAGCTGGCACCTCGATCTTGCTACATAGACCACCGAGCTCAACATGTAACACTACAACTTTGGCAACGCTCTGTGTCGCAGCCTGCTGCACTTCTTCCACCAACTTTTATGTTGTTAGGCCCTCCACTTCTAGGCACATTGTCCTATGTGTCTGTTGTAGCACCTTGATATTTTCCTGAAGTGACAAAGTAAGTTGGTAGGCTTCCTCTAGCCATGACTGTAATCTTGCATTTAGAAGGGCCTCTTTCCTCTGGAATTATTCCCCCTGTGCTTGTGGCTACTTTACTTCCTATAACTTCGTGAGGCATTGCACTGGCGCCAAAGTACACAGTTTCTCAAACCTCATCATACTTTTGTTGTGTCTCTCGGACGTTAGTGTTTAGCTTTTGCAAGTTCGGGTTCTCGTGTAGGTTTTTCAATAATTACATTGTTGTGTCGAACATCATTGCACAATCTATGACTGCAGTATCCAATGTGTTCATATTTTCCTTGATTTCCGCTCCACGTTGCTCCCGAACATCTAGCAGAGTCGTTGGATGCAACTTCAATTGTAGCTCTACTATCTTCATTCAGAAATCAAAGGTAACCTTGCCAACCTTGTACTTTGATGCACATACTAGAACAGCCAATTTCATTACTTTTGCTAAGGCTTCGGAATCCTCCAGTATGTTCAATTCAGATACTTACTTGCAGGCTTGCTCGGTTGTTGTCTCCAGGCACTTGCTTCGTGTCTGCATCTCCTCCTTTACCTTCAATACCTGAGTTTTCTTCGTGAACATTTGTTCACTGTTGACCTCAAACTCAATTATGACTATGCAGGCGTGCTACTCTCGAATCCTCAACTCATATGAAACCCCTTGATGCAGTGCATGGAGGGTATGGAGCGACAGCGTGGCCAAATTCAGTCCCATTTCCTTCACTGTGCTGATCACAACATGCTCCTCATCTGACTTTGTGCGAACGAACCCTTTTGGCAATGGTATGACCCTAAGGTCCAGAGTCCATTCCAGCTCTGCGAATGTGCCACCTCCTTGTGTTAGGCTTGCTTACACCCCGCTCACTTGCTCAATGTGCCCCTAGATCCTACTAGCTTGAATCTACAACTCGCATAGATCATTTTGGACGCTCCACAACGTCTACATATACTGATATTCAAATTGCTACCACAACTCTGTTGTGGTATCACAAACCTTATCACTGATATCATCAATATCAACTTCTATAAGAACCATTGGATCAATGTGCATCTTCTTATTAGATGTATGCTTCTTTCATTGTCCAATAGACTACTCCTTTCCGCATCTCTTCAAGGTGAAGGGAGTGCTCTTCTCCTCTCCACCACCTCCCTTCTGCTCTGAAAGCTTCTAGTCATCGGTGTGCTATGAAGCCGACTTTTTGACTTCTTCTATATCCCGAAACTCTTTCTTAGCCTGTTATTTGGTAGCATGCTCTTTCTTCATCTGCTATTTCTCCGTCGCTGCCTTAGGAGAAACTTCATTTTTCCTCTGCTCAACTAGAGCTCGCATGGCCTTCAAAGATGCTTCCTTACACTTTTGCACAACATAGGTCTCTACACCTTTACTTGTACCCACCCTAAGCTTCATGGGTTCATGCCACTCTACTGGCCAAGTCCCCATGATCTCCTACACGTCTGTCTCAGAGACCAAATATGGCAGCTTGTGCCATAGGTTCTTTGGGTTCTTCCGTGATCTGATTGACACACTATGGAAATTGGCCTTGAACTCCGTGTAGGCCATCAATTGATCGAAAAAGGTTGGGGACAACCTTGGCCTCTGACTGATAACCATGCGAAGGTCCATCTCCATCAGAATCCAGAATATTTTCAACTCCTTGATCCTTTCTAGATCCTTTGTGGCCCACAACAAAGCAAACCTCACAACCTCGGGTAAATCTTCCTTCTGTGGGGGGAGTTGACTATCCTCCGGCAATTTACAAGATACTAAAACAATAGACAGTAACAACCACACATAATGGAAGGACTTGCTGTCTTCCTGAGCTTCCTGATAGTTTGCGGGGAACTCCTTACACAAATATTTTTCCCAGTTCTATTGAAAACCCTCTGCGCACTTGGGTGCTAGTGATACTATTGGCGCCGGAACTTTGTCTGGACGACACTTCATCATGATTTTTCCTGCAAGAATATGAGTGACAAATTGCACCGCTTGGTCTGAAATAGAGAGGATAGAATATCCGCCCGACTTCTTAACAAGCCCATATTTTTTCCTTCATCTTATTTGCTATTTCTTTTTCCCCAGTTTTCTCTCCAAACTCCTTGGCAGGGTCCACTCCTTTGTAAGGAATCTTCATTATCTGATGGATTAACATGTCTGTAATCGGGATGGGCTCCCCAAGCCATAGAAACCCATCGTGCACTAGCATGAGGAGATGGTGCGCACACACCGTGTTGATAGTCAATCTATGAAAATGCAGCACATAGAGCATGTACAACAACCCCGCACGCTTGATACCTCTAACCCACTTCATGGGTTCCAACCGTGTAACCCCAGTCCCTTCATAGTATATCTTTGTCATATATTTGTTGGTCTCCAAATATGGGAACCTCTCGTGGTCTGCGAGGTCCCAATCCTCCATTTTCAGCACAGGAATGCGCACTAATGGTGAACCTTCAAATTCCACTTGTTCAGGTAATAGGGGGTTGAAACTGAGAATTTCCTAGAATTAGGGTCTTTCCCGTCCGCATAGGGATATATGGTGGGAGCCATGAGATAGGCTTGACCTCTTCGGCAACCAATTCCTCCACGCCTTGGTATTTATCCTCCTCCAAATCAACCACTTTCTCTAGTTGTTTGTCTTTTTTATCCTTTTGTCGCACCTCTGGATTATTCCTCGGTGACTATCTCACCGGCATCGACTTCTTTTGATTTTCTTTGGCAATGGATTGTTTTGTCTGAGGTGACATCGACGTAGTAGGCACAGGGGTAGAAACTTCCATACTTGAACTCTCAGGGCCTGACGCATCAGAAACAACAACTTTTGAAATTACAACTTCTGTTGGGTTTGTAGCAGTCATTCGTTGTATGAACAACTCTTCGGCTTCTGTAGTGTAGTTTGCAACTGAGGGGCGTGTCATGAACTACCAAAATTAATGATTCATACACTTCAAATAGCAAAGCGCCCAGATAACTCTCAACAAGCAAAGTGTTCTTCGATGGACCAACACGTGTAATATATAGGAAGTTTTTAATTCAAAACCAATTGTTCTCCGTAAATTATGATAGTACATGCATCTTTGGGGGAAAATCTCCAAATATTTTTTCCATAAATATCACCTCCCTGCTCCTCTTAACTGATTTTTGGCCATCAAATCATGAATAGTAACCCTAACGACTACTTTGGAACCCACATGCGTGGCACCATCATCCATGGCGCAACTCATCCAACGCAGTTTAAAGTCTCGCAACTCCTTTCAACTGCCTGGATTACTGAGACTATCCTACTTCCATATAGTCATTATGGAGGGGCAGGATCCCCTGTGTACAGCTTCATCCGACTTTCGTTCACTTTTCCAAGGAATGGTTCCCCATTCATCTTTGCGAGTTGAACTACGCTACCATCCATGATCTTCTTAATAACATATGGCCCCAACCAATGCATTTGAAACTTTCCTAGAAATTTCGTGAACTTTCTGTCATACACGCTAAATCATCCACCTTGAACGTGTGCAACTTAATATGCCAATCATGCCATGCCTTCTCACATTCCTTTTACACTTGCTAGTGAAATACTGCAAGGAATCAGTCTTCTTCTAACTCCATGATCTGCGTGAGCCATTCCTCCAAGGTCTCGTGATCTGCCATCTCTGTCAATGATGCAATACGTAAACTTGGCACAATATACTCCATAGGCATTATGGCTTCAATTCCATAAACCAACCTAAATGGTGTTTGTCTTGTCAAATTATTGTAGGTCATCCTATAAGCCCATAACACAACAGGTACACGCATGTCCCAATCATTCCTTTGCGAATTGCATACCTTTGTCAATGTATGCTCCAAAATCTTGTTAAAAGCATCCACCATTCCATTCACCTATGGGTGATAGGGCGTGTTCTTTTGATGATACACCTGGAATTCTTCAAGCACCGTGCTAATTGTTTCATTCAAAAAATGCGTACCCCTATCACTCATCAAAATATTACGGCATCTAAACCTTGTTAAGACATATTCGAATAGAAACTTCATAGCAGTGGCTGATGTATAATCCTTCATTGGATGTGCTTCCACCCATCTGGTTAAATACTCTATTGCAATAATAATATATTGTGCGTCCACCTTCTTTCCTAGTGGTTGTATTGGACCTATAAAGTCAATGACCCCTTTATCAAATACCTGCAACGAGACTTGAGGATTTAAAGGCAATTCACCCCTTCGCAAAGGCTTCGCCGTCCTTTGGCAAGCATTGCATGCCTTAAAATCCTTGTGTAATGTTGGCCACCATAGCCCAACGTGCAAAATATTCTGTGTCGTTTCTTTCCCTGCATAGTGACCTCCTGCCACTCCTCCATGAGCTTCAACTAGGATACTAGCGTGTTCAAATTCTGGAACATAACTTCACAATATCTCATCCGATCCCATCTTATATAAATGACCCATAATCACTGAAAAATCCACAACACGAACTACTAACTCCTTCTTGTGAGCGAAATAACCTCTCGAGGATTTTCTCATTGTTAAGAACTGAATAATATCAACAAAATGATCATCTGTGATGCACACCACAAAGAGCTACGCGTCCAGTAGTCCTTCCTCCAAAATACTTGGTTCTTCAATTGTCTCAATCCTAGATAGATGGTCTAGACCCGCATTCAGTCTTTCAGTCTTCACAATCACTTCGAAGTCATACTCCTGGAACAATAGTGACCGTCAGCATATCTTCCCCCCTAACACAGGTTTATTGACTAGGTACTTCAGCACAGAGTGATCTGTGTACATTTTAGAATGTCCACCCAGTAAGTAATGCCTAAACTTCTGCAGCGTGTAGACCATCACCAACCCTTCACGCTCTGTAGTGGAGTAATTCTTATTAGCTTTGGATAGCTTTATACTTGCAAAAGCTATTGAATGATCAATCTCTCCCTCACATGCCTGCGTTAATACTGCTCCTAGCGCAATGCAGGAGTCAATGACATGCACATGAAACTCCTTTTTCCAGTCCAGAAACACCAAAATAGGTGCTGTTATCATTTTCTCCTTCAAGACATCCAAACTGCGTTGACAGTCTTCATCCTAGAAAAACACCACATCCTTCTTTAACAATTTCTCCATCGACATGGTTATCTGGGCATATACCTTGATAAAATTCGTGTAATACCCAGTGTGCCCCAATGTCACACGTAGTTGTTTCACATTTCGAGGAGCTTCCAAATTCACAATTACGACAATATTCGTAGGGTCCACCATCAATCCTTGCTTACATACAACATGCTCGAGCAAAATCCAAAAAGGTACAAAGAATATACATTTTTTCAAGTTCACCATGATATGATACCTTCAGCGTGTATCCAGCATGAGGCGCAGACTTGCAACATGGAGCTTCACCAACCCAAACACAGTCCAATAATCAAAATATACCTCTAGGAATTTATGAATAATCTTCTTGAATGCCGCTATCACAACTTGAGAAAATATTGCAGGCACATTCTTCAATCTAAATGGAATAACTGTATATTGGAAGCAACCCCACTTAATTGCGAAGGTTGTCTTGCTTCGATCTTTCGAAGAGATCTTGATTTGATGATATCTTGAAAAACCATCAGTGAAGGAATACGCCTCCTATCCGCCAACATTCTCTAACACTTCATCATTAAACGATGTTGGAAACGGATCATGCATGCAGGCATCATTCAACTTCCATAGATCTATGCATATGTGGATGCCCCTCTTTTTATTTTCTTGGACCACCATTGGGGTTACCCAATTTGATTCTTCTATAGGCTCAATAATAACGACATCCAACATCTTGTCCAGTTCCTCATGCACCTTCTCTTTATATTTTGGATTCAACTGATAAGTCACTACTTAACAGGCTTCACATCTGGTTTCAATGTGATTTTCATAACACATAAATCTTCTATAATCCCTTTCAAATCCAAAAACTTTGCTGGGAACAAATCCTAGTACTCGCACAACATCTTAGCTACCTTAACAACCGTATCTTCATCCCAATAGTCTCCTATCTTCACAAACTTAGGTTTTGCGTCTGATCCAGTGTTTACTTGTTGAGTTTTCAACGGCTCTGATATATCCAGATTCGCCACCTTCGGTCCTTCGACTTTGCGTTGTCCTTTGGTTTTAGGAATGGTAATATTCCACGGATCATCCTCTTCTTCTGCAGTAGTCACATTATAACATTCTAGCGCATAGTGTAGCTATGTACTCCAATCTGGTTGAGTGAATTCTACTGGTTCCTTTGGCATTCAGAATATAGATTCTTTTATTTCTTGTAGCGCCTCATCAATTCTCTCAAAACCATATTCGAAGTTGAAGGTTAATAGAAAATTCTCCCTTAAAATGTCCCACTCAGCCATTCCATGGCAAAGCTTTGTTTCTAGGTACTAGTTCTTTGGGATCATATCTAACATATGATAGAAAATATGCACCCATTCTGGTTGTGGTTTTGTCCCCCAGGGCTTATTCCATCGTGCCAAATGATCATGTGGATCATCCTTCCCGCTATATTTTTCTATCATTCTAGTATTATCATAGCCAAACCTTAGCTTCATCATTCTTCTGCATTCTCTCCATTCCATAAATCTCTCCTCGTGCATACCCCAACAATGGGTAGGCGTAGCACACAACACCAATTCCAATGCCTGGAATCGATGTTCTTCTGATACTTTCCTTTCAAATTCATCCAAAAACAGTTCCACATTAGTCAAACCATAATGATGTGGAAGATTTCTTACGTCAGTCGAGACACACCTCAACTGCTTGGTCATCATATTGTAGTGGAGCGTAGATACTTCATGCAACCGATTCTTCTAGTGTTAAATCTCTTCATCTGAGTCTGAGGCATAGGAGTTATCCTTGTCCCATGAAATTTTTCCATCGGTTATAGGATTGATCCAATCCTCATCTCATGTTGTTATCTTGTATATATGATCTAGATCATCGTCACTTTCTACATAGTTGCGCACTGGTTCAGTATAACACGCTCCTTTTGTAGGGTCTATTGATACTACAACCCTCAATGACTTCTCCTCAAATGACATCTTCCGCTTCTTCAAGTTGATTACCTTGTTCATATCAATATCCCAGTCAATTCCTAGAAACGCGGGGTATGGGTTACTATCATCCACTATTTCAATGACCTCAAAGTTGCCCAGCACACACACATGTTCAATGTCCACTATTACACCATATAAGTGCCTCATTGGAATAATATTCTACTGATTTTCCATGCACAACTGAATAGGAGACCAGTGCAACGCAGGTCTCCCCATCCTTTCCCATGTCTTCTTTGGCAAGACATTCACATCAGACCCCAAATCCAATATTATCTAGTCCATTTCATAATCACCTATCTGCACAGTTAGCCTCATTTCGCGCCCCGTCCATGTTTTATGCTTACTAATATTTCTTACTATGCACTTCTCAGTAGGAGTCTTTTCCTCATTAGCGCACTTATCTATTATCTCTTGTAACCCTTCTACTACTTTTTGGTTGCGCAGTAACTTCACACAAGTCTTCAGGAAAGTAGCTAGTATTGAAGGATCTACTTCTTGTGTTGCATTAGTGTTTGATATTTTATCCTAACTTCCTGAGGTGGAGGCCTTAGCGAAGTTCTTCTTGGCTTACATGAAAGTCTCTTTAGGGTGATTAAGATAAAAATCTACTTCCTTCTTAGTAACCTTGCGCACCAATCCATCTTCCTTAGGTTGCTTACCTTTATTTTCACCAGTCATCATACCAATTCTCAACACAATATTTATGCTTTGATCCTCTTCGCAGGGCTCAACCCTCATCATCTGAATGTTCTGTGTAGTCCGTTGGGGCTGTGCCTTCTTTTCTTGCATCTTTTCCATAAGGATCGGGCATTCCTCTATGACATGGTCAAACTGTTGACAATACTAAGATGATGGATGTGTGGGTTTTGTACAATCTCGCGTGAAGTGTCATGATTCACCACAATTATAGCAGTTTACTTGCCCATGCCCTCTTCTTGGTCCAGCACTTCTTCCTCTTCCTTGGCATTGGAATCCTCCGAGCACTGCACCTGCACCTTGATCCTGAGGCTGGTTCTCTACCTTCATTCTGTAGGTAGGGTTTCTATCCATCATTAGCTCATAACTCCTATAATGGCGTTCATCGTGTCCTACAGACTTACAGAAATTGCAAAATAAATGCTGAGGGGTCTGTACAAAATTCTGCAATAGCTAGCAGCTATCAGTAGCATGTTGTCCTGTAACCTAATAGATCACACATCACAACATATCTCCCGCACTTGTCCCAACATTATTATTTGGCTTCAGGGGTGCAGGCGCTTCTCTTATAATATAATTGTTAAAGACCGGGTAATGGTCCTTATCATGTCCATGGCTCTTATAGTTCAGACACCAGACCTCAGCATGCACCTCTGACTAAGCTTCTTTTCCTTTCTTCAGGCTCTACAAATCCAAGTGCAAGCTCTCCAATTGTGAACGAATCTATTTCACTCCTAGGTTCTTATCCTGGATAAGCAAGGTATCCAGCCTCATCGTGATCTCCAAGGCTTCCGCTTGCGTTGCTATGTTTTGTTGTGACAGAGGTATTCTTAAATGTGTAAAAAGTGATGCTATAAACCAATATCGATGCTATAAACCAGTCACGATGCTAGGGATTTGAGATTATCATATTAGCCTGCCTGATTAGGCACTTCAATCTCTGATTAAAATCCCAAGGTGTCTCATCTATCTTCTGTCAAATCTCCTTAAATTCAGTTATAGACTGTGCCTTTGACTTAGGTTTACTGAACTCCTTGTTCAAAGCTAGCTAGGTATTTTCCAACATCGCATTGGGGTTATTAGTGCAATACTTGATATAACATGTTAATGCGCGATCTTGTAAGGATGTAATCAAATGAGCTTTCTTAATATTATCGTATGTGATCTATTGTGTTGTCCAAACAACTCCTGTGACAAACCAGAATTGTTCTGGATATTTGGTCCCTATTCCCTTAAATATCATAATCTTCATCGCATTTGCCATGTTGAATGGTGGAAATGGAGGTGGAGGGGGTGAAGGTGTAGGTGTATGAGGTGGAGGTGGATGTGGAGGTGGGGTGGATGGATGTGGTTTCCTTAGAATACCCTGCATAATTAACTGAATTGTACTTCATGACGTAGTCAACACTGTCCCTTTGTCATCGCTTGAAGGGGGCTCAGTGAGCGGACTATATTCTGGGTTGGATCCTCCATTTATTCTAAAGAATCTCCCACTTCACGTAGCCCCAAACATCAAGGTAACTACATAACCCTCTTTTCACGAAACAAAATTTTAATCAAATTCTTCAATGATTTCAAATACTTACCTTGCGGTCCTTTAAAGATCCTTCGTTCTACTTCGCTATAGCTGATATTTCTATCAATCGTGAAATAAATCACAAAGCTTCCCAATGTGTGATCAATCCAATTGTCTACAACCCACACAATATTGCTTTCTGATTCTTCTAGACGTCGTGTGAATTCAGGAGTCCACACTATAGGGCCTTCGAGCCTCCGTGTCCCTTGACTGTTGGCCAATTGAGACAACACTCATATAATTCTTCAGGGGAGAAACAAAAGAACACGTCGGTCTCGTCCGTGTACAAAAATCTCTGTAACCACTGTTCCTTGGATAATTTAGGGCTTCTATTCTCCTGAGCTACGAATGCGTGCGATTTTTGGTCAATCCACTTATCAAGATCTTTCTTCGTAGGAAACCATTTATCGCACATCTCTTAGATAGATCCCAGTCTCAGCAATAGAAGCATTTTTTGGCTTAAAGGGGCTTGACCCAGTTTCAAAGTTGTTCACGCCAACCAACAAAACCCTAACTGCTGGCCCTTCCGGCAATAACCTGCATGGCGTAGGCTGCAATCTCACCCAAAGTATTATTAGGGGATCCTAGAACCAAGTTTTTGCATCCGCAAACATATGATAAGTGGTTCTTAAGCTCCTATATCTCAGATCTCCCTTCATGCAGATCAGTAGTTTGCTATGACTCACCACTGCAACACTAAGAAACCTACTTCTAGACCTTCGCAAATGTCTACGATCAGTCTTTGTGAACCCTAAATAGGAAAATTATCCACTTTCGCGCATTATTCAATAACCCTACGTCTAACTTCACTCAGATCTATCCAATTCATCCGAACTGGTAACAAAACTAACCCTTATCTTTGTAAAAATAGATAATTACTTAAGTCATGCATAAATAAGATAGATTCAATGGTTTTGCGAAACATTCATTCATTATTCCATAGAAAACACATTATAAAGCAACAAATCATAACATAAACAAAATCAACATTAATGCTCAAATTGCAAGATAATTATTCAAAATTAGTCTTTATTGATATTCAACATTCAGATTACAAAATCTTTCACCCTATGCACTCAGTTATAGGGGTCCATGCACTGAGCTGCAAACTTACCAAGGCCTCCTACGCACTCAACTATAGGTGTCTGCGCACTTAGCTGCAAACTTACCAAGGACTCCTGTGCACTTAGCTGCAGGAGCAGTCCCCTTTCACTTAAGTACAAGAAGTGTTGGGATAGGGTCCCTAGGGTCAGGTTTTGGATTAATTAACCCAATTTTTGTATAAATTTTTGTAAAATATGTAAAGTCCCTCGAAAATGTGGATGTGGAGCGTACAAGTAAATAGGAGTCAAAGGGGTCTTAGACCCTTATTTGGATAAGTAAATAGGTCAGTTTTTAGACTCACTCGTGGTCCACAGACAATGTTATTGTATTGAGAATTCTATATATTTCAGTCACAGTAAGTCTAGAATAAGTAGAACTAAGTAAGCTAAGAAAATATAGATACTATTTTGGGCAAGTGCTAAGGGAGGAAGGCTCTGCTTCTTGTTCTTAGGTGAGAAGGGGAAGGCTCCTGTAGCTAAGTGCATAGGAGGCCTTGGTAAGTTTGCATCTAAGCGCGCAAACCCTTGCAGCTGAGTGCACAGGGTAGAAGAGTCTGTATTATGAACATTGAACATCAATAAAGACTGATTTTGAAAATTACTGTGCAATATGAGAAGTTCTGTTGATTATGTTTATGTTATATTCTGTCACTCAATGATATGTTTTCATGAACTAATGAATGAATGTTGCACGAACCAACTAAATCTGTCTTATTTATGCATGATTTAAGTAGTTGTTTAGTTCCGCAAAGATAAGAGTTATTTATGTATGCTTCCTAATGAAATGGATAGATCTACACGAACTTAGACCTATGGTTATTTATTGATGGGCGAAAGTGGATAAATTGTCTATTCAAGGTCCGCAAGGATTGATCGTAGACATTCACGAAGGTTTGGAAGCCAATTTACCCTTATTACAGTATCAAGCCCTAGAAGGATACTGACCTATAGAAGGAAGATCAGAACTGTTAGAGCCTAAGAACCACTTATCACATGTCCTTGGATGCATAAACTTGGTTCTAGCATCCCCAAATACTGCTTCGGGTGAGACTGCAACCTGCACTATGCAGGTTGTTGCTGAAAGGGCTAGCAGTTAGGGTTTTGTTGGTTGGCACGAATAGCTTTGAACCTGGGTCAGGCCCCCTTAAGCCAACAAATGGTTCTTTTTCCGAGATCGGGATCTATTTAAGAGATGTGCGATAAATGGTTCCCTACGAAGAAAGAGATTGATAAGTGGATTGATCGAAAATTGCACGCATTCACAGCTCAAGAGAACAGAAGCACTAAATTATCCAAGGAACAATGGTTATAGAGATTCTTGTACACAAACAAGACGGACACATTCTTCTGTTTCTTCCCTAAAGAACTATACAAGTGGTTGTCCAGATTGGTTGATAGTCAAGGGACGTGGAGGCTCGAAGGCCCTATAGTGTGGACTCCTGAATTGGTGTGATGTTTGGAAGCATCAAAAAGCAATATCCCGTGGGCTGTGGACCACTGGGTTAATCACACATTGGGGATTTTTGTGACTTATTTCTCTATCGATAGAAATATTAGCTATAGCGAAGGATCTTTAAAGGACTGCGAGGTAAGTATTTGAATTCGTTGAAGACTTGGATTAAAATCTTGTTATGTGAAAAGAGGGTTATGTAGTTACCTTGATGTTTTTGGCTACACGAAGTGGGATATTCTTTAGAAGGAATGAAGTATCTAGCCTAGAATATAGTCCACTCATTGAACCCCATTCAAGTGATGACGAAGGGGTAATGCTCACTACACTGCGAAGTGCAGTTTAGTTAATTACGCAGGGTATTTTGAGGATACCTCATCCATCCACTCCAACTCCACCTCGACCTCTGCCTCATACACCTACGACTTCACCCCCTCCACCTCTGCCTCATACACCTATGCCTTCACCCCCTCCAACTCCACTTCCACCATTCAACATGGTGAACGTGATGAAGAAGCCGATATTTAAAGGAACAGAGACTAAAGACGCAGAACAATTTTTGTTTGTCGCGGATGATATTTGGACAACATAGTATATTATAGATGATAATATCAAGAAATCACAGTTGGTTACATCCTTATAGGACCGTGCATTAACATGGTATATAAATTATTGCACTGATAACCCTAGTGCGTCATTGGCAGATACCCAACTAGCTTTGAACAAGGAGTTCATCAAGCCTAAGTCAGATGCATAGTTAGTTATTGAATTTAAGGAAATTTGACAGAAGGTCGATGAGACACCATGGGACTTTGATCAGAGGTTGAAATGCCAGATCAGGCAGGCTAATATGCAAATCTCAGATACCCAGCATCGTGATTTATTTATAACATTGCTCTTGCCACATTTAAGAATACCTTTGTCACGATAGAAAATAGAAACACATGTAGAATCCTTGGAGATTGCGATGAGGATGGATGCATCACCTATTTAGGATACGAACCTTGGGGTACAATAGATTCATTCACAGTTGGAAAGTCTACGCTTGGAATTGCAGAGCTTGAAGAAAGAAAGGGAAGCTTAGCCAGAGGTGTGCGTTGAGATCTGGTGTCTGAAATGTAAGAGCCATGGACATGATAAGGACCATTGCCGGTGTTTAAGAATTATATTATAGGGGGAGAACCTGTACCTCTAAAGCCTGAGAATAATGTTGGGATGAGTGTGGGAGTTGCGTTGTGGTGTGCTATTTTTCAGGTTACAGGACAACATGCTACTGATAAATTCCATCTATTGCAGAAGTTTGTACAGACCCCTCAACAATTATTTTGCGATTTCTGTAAGTATGTAGGACATGATGAGTGTCATTATAGGAGTTATGAGTTGATGATCGATAGAACCCCCACGTACAGAATGTAGGTAGAAAACCAGCCTCAAGATCAAGGTGTGGGAGCAACACACAGAGGATTCCAAGGCCAAGGATGAGGAAGAGGTGCTGGACCAGGTCGATGGTGTGGGAAAGTAATTTTCTATAACTGTGGCGAAGGAGGGCACTTTGTGCGAGATTGTACAAATCCCACACACCCCTCATGTCAGTATTGTTAACAATGGACCATGTCATAGAGGAATGTCCATTCCTTATGGAAAATATGCAAGAGAAGAAGGCACAACCCCAGTAGCCTACGCAAAACATTCAGATGATGAGGGATGAGCCCCGCGAGGAGGATCAGAATGTAAATATTGTGTTGAGAAGTGGTATGATGACTTAATGCGTAGATAAAGGTAAGCACCCTGAGGAAGATGGATGAGTACGCAAGGATGCTGAGAAGGAAGTTGACTTTGATCTGAATCACGCTAAAGAAACTTTCCTGGAAGAAAAGAAGAAATTTGCTGAGGCCTCCACCTCAGGGAATAAAGAGAAAAATATGGACACCAATGCGACTCAAGAAGTAGATCCTTCAATACTAACTACCTTTCTTAAGACTTGTATGAAGCTTTTGTGTGATTAGAAAGAAGTAGAAGGATTGCAATAATTAATAGAAAAGTGTGCCAGTAAGGAAAAGACTCCTATTGAACAATGCATAATAAGGAAGAATGGTAAGCATAAGGCACGAACATGGTGTGAGATGAGGCTAACTGTGCAGATAGGTGAATATGAAATGGACCAGGTAATCTTGGATCTGGGATCTGGTGTGAATTTATTGCCTAAGCGGACATGGGAAATGATGGGGAGACCTGTGCTGTAGTGGTCTCCTATTCAGTTATGCATGGAAAATCAATAGAATATCATTCCAATGGGATGCTTATATGGTGTAACGGTGGACATTGAGGGTGCATGTGCACTGGCTCACTTTGAGGTCATAGAGATAGTGGATGATAATAACCCGTACCCTGTGGTACTAGGAATTGACTAGGATATTGATATGAATGGGGTAATCAACTTGAAGAAGTGGAAGATGTCATTTGAGAAGAAGTCGCTTAGGGTTTTAGTGTCATTAGACCATGTAGAAGGAGCATGTTATACTGAACTTGTGCGCAACTATGTAGAAAGTGACAATGATCTAGATCAGAGATAGAAGATAACAACGTGAGATGAGGATTGGATCAATCCTACCACTGTTGGGACTCATAAATGTCATATTTTCATCTACCTTTTTCTTCACTATTCCTTACATTTCATCATCCCATTGACCTTTTATCATATCATCTTCATACCTACATTTGGGTTTCACCTTCTTATTTTCCATTTTATTCATTTTTGTATTACAAGTGAATTTATGATTAATTATTAGAAAATATACATATTTTTATATATATCTCAAGAATATGTGAGTTTTGTGATGTGTAAGAAATATGTGAAGAATTAATATCTCCTCCACCATATTAAGGAGATAATTATGCAAAGGAGAAAATCATGGAGGCATATCTTATCCTAAGGAGAAAATCATGGAGGCATATCTTATCTTATCCTAAGGAGAAAATCATGGAGGCATATCTTATCTTATCCTAAGGAGAAAATCATGGTTGGCATATCTTATCCAAGATATGTGAGAGATTTATTGAGAGATTTGTGGGATCATATTTTGTAATAATGGGAAAGTAGTTAAAAATGCTTGAGAGATTTGTGGGATCATATTCTGGAAAAGTAGTGGATGATCATTATGAGTTTGTTACTCATCCCATTGTATACATAGGAGTACAATCTCCTCCATTTGTAATCTTGAAGTTTTTGTAATCTGGAAGCTTTTGTAATCTTAGAATTTTGAAATAAAGGATTATACTTCAATTTTGCTTCTACATCTGAGTCTCCATTGAAGTGGTGTGCTGGTGGAGTTATGGAGGCCCCCCATGGCCTCACTTGCATGCTTATTTGTTTGTAATTTACTTTATGTTTTCGTTTGATTTCAGGTTTCAAATTTTCTTAAATGTTCTAATATTGGAAGGATCTTATTTGAAGGTGTTCTTGTAAGAGAACCGTAAGATCTCAGACAACTATTAGATCTAGGTTTGTTTCATTTCAGCTCTTGATTTCTTATTAGATGTTCTAAGAGATCTTGTAGAAAGTATTCTTGTAAGAAATCATAGATCTCAAACAATTGTTAGATCTAGGCTTGATTAGTTATTAGGAATCTTTCTAGATCTATATATTTTAGATAAGCACTTCTAAGTTTACCTTCCCGGGTTGACATTAAATTAAGCTCTAATTTGCATCCACATTTTAGACCACACATTTTGGCACCGTTGCCGGGGAAGTGCAACTAGAAGGATTTAGTATTTATTTTATGCATTTGTTTTTATGGACTAATTTGTGGTACTTGGTGACAGCAGGTTCGTAAAGGAGTTCAAAGTTTGGATCATTCTTTTTTTTCATTTTCGCACATAGATAATTTAAATTTAGTTTTTATTTTAAACCCCCCATTTCTCACTAATCCATCTACGGATGAGGGCTTTGACAATGTTGAACAGGTACTTCTTGGAGAGCAAGGACAATAACCTTGAGCCAACTCTAAGACAGGATTCTCACATACTTGCAAAACATAATGTAAAATTTTTAAATCTTGATGTGAGCATGTTCGAATTTTTAGTCCGTAGATGGCTTCACTGGAAGCATGCTTTTACTTAGAAAATGAAACATCTTTTAAATTAATGTAGAATAGATTAGAAAAATAAAAATGAGATCTCATTTGAAGTCATTATCATTAGAAGTTTTTAGTTTTGTTTTCCAAAAATAAATCATCATGAATAAATTCAGTGGCACATTTTTGCATTTCTATGTCTTGTTTCTGTATCACGGGTGAGCCAGGAGCCTGATTATCGGAAAGATTATGTCTTCCGAGAGTCTAAACGCCCCCGTGACATTGCAGAAAGAGTGTAGATAATGCAAGGTTTTGTCGCAGATCTTAATTGTGTTTTTTTGTTGCAAATCTTAATTGTGTTTTATCCATCCATGCTAACCTGCATAAATAAAAATAAATCAAGAGATTAGTATGCTCTCTTCCCGCGCTTCGTGCGATCTGGAAGATCAGAAAATCTATTGATTTATTTCAAATAAAAATACTCTTGCTGGAGAACTAATCTACAATGCGACGATAAAGAATTTTGTGAATGAGAAAAAGATCATCTTCAAAACGCAACCCCTTAAAAATGTCAGTTTTGAAAAGCAGTTTGTGATCAAAACAGGGAAAATCTAGACAAACGAAGACATGGGTTTTTTCCATAATAGAATGAATTATATAACCCAGAAATCGTTTGCTTAAATTCATAACGGTTTAAGCGGAAATTGTGGTTCTTCGGGACCCTATTTTGGTAACTGCGTGAATAAAAACGGATTTTTACATTCATTGTGCTTTTCTACTTCTCCACATTACATATTTCTGCTATTCCCATCATGACCATCTTGGCTGACCGTCTCACCATCACTAGGCATGCATTATCAAAATAGAATCAAGTAGTTGAGAAACAGCTGATGTAAGCGCTCTGTTGCCACAATCCCAAAGTTGGATTGGCTTGCCTGAATAACCATTCCTGCCATCCTTTTAGATTGTTTTAAAAGCAATATGAACTAAATTGGCCAACTGATCTGCTAAAAGATAGCAGAATTTGTGCAATGTTTTCTCCACCGACACCTATGAGGGAATATCATACCTACGGCTGCACGTTTTGACTGGATTTATAACACTAGAATTTTGACCAATATACCCATAACCAATAGAATCCAAACAATTGGAGAAGTTAGAGTCTTACATTGCATGGCTTGTATTGATGACACACTGGAATAAATATATAAAAATACATGTGTGTGTATTTTTTGTTGACGTATGATGGGGTCGCTTCAAGATGTTTCCTCTGCCTGGATCAAAATGGTAGATAAGACAAGTTGAATCGGGTAGCTTGACAGTAAGATCTCTCACTGAAATTACTTGGTTTATACTTCAACTCGGAACGAATTGTGGTTGCAGATCGCTTGAATATTAGTGTTAATTTATTTTTAGAAATTTTCTATATTAGTTTTTAATTAATTTCTTTATTAAAAAAATGAATTTCATTCTTTTGTTTTTTATTAAAAAAAATAAAAATAAAAATAAAATAAAAAAAATAAAAAATAAATTCACAAAATTCATGCAGGTCAAAAATAAACTAATAGAACATTTGGAAACAAATTTTGAGGATCGATTTATTTTTGGAGGATTCTCTAAATGATGATTATCTTGTTTCGATAGCTTCAAGTTGGCATTAAACTCATAACATCTTTCTGTTGAATGCTTTTATATGACATACTAATATACAGACCACAACAGATCTTTCTAATGCCAATCTTTTTGTCGAGCATATATCATCTGACACCAACAGGGACTATTACTTTTCATGGTTATTTTAAGAATGGATTGATTTTAATATCATGATTGAGTCAATTTCAACACTTTGATTGTCCTTAATTTGTTTTATTTGGTATGAACTTTTTGCGTAAGAATCATGAAGGAAATGGCCGTTTCTTCTTGAACACACTTATGTTTTCTTTCTGCTAAGTTTTTTTACAGGTTACAGGATAATCAAGTGATCATAAGGAGATTACATTGTGACGACAATTGGTCTTCCAAAGACTAAATTCATGAAAGATTTTAAAGACAAATCCAACTCCACAACCATTACTTTGCACCTCCCTTTTTGAAGCAGATTCTGAATTCCACCAATTGTAAATCCATAAAGCCTGACATTTCCAAATCCATTTTTCACAGCAAGAGTTCATCTTCATACACCATGCATTTCCTTAATCCATTTCATTGCATCTAGTTTTCCTTTTTAATAAAACTCATTCCATTTCCACGATTACAATGCCTTGTTTTCCTCGCCATGCTGATCCACACTGCTTGTCCGAGAGTTCTTTCCATTATAGTCCTACCAAATATTTTTGTACAAACTCGCGTTGACTGATGTGGGATTCCTTAAAGCCCACCTTTCAACAAGTCTTGCCCCATCGACATCAGCACCTTATCTGGGAAATAGACTAGAGTTCCTTTTGAGTACCTAGAGGCTTGCATGCCTTAATGGCAAGTTCTCTCGCTGACGATCATGGGAATACATCAATGTCCCTTGATCTTCAGATCTTGCAAGTGGCTCGACCTCGACACATCCATTCACACTTCGCAAGATGTACTCCGGTACCTTGGCACTCATTGACATCAATGGTAAGTTGCCTCGCATTGATTAACGGCATACATCAATGGCCGGTAATCCAATGATTTCTATTCATGCTCGACATCGACACATTCATTCGCATGTTTAGAATTGTACCATCGGGTTTGTAGCAGGTGAAGACTATACACTTTTTCACGACTCCCTCAGCAGTTACATTCTGATCTATGAGAGTACAACAGTTTCACTTTCAGCATTCATCTTTTCCATGATTCAGCGTCAGCAGTTTAGATTCCTTCATTTCCCAGCATCCGGTCACATTTTCCTGATCCAGCAGCAGCAGCAGCTACATTCCTCTTGCATACTTCATCATTCTTGGGTAAGTAAAGGTATGTTGTTTTCTAATCTTTAATCATGCAATTCCTTATATGCTAACTTGAATATTTTGGAAAATTCCTTCACCATGCTACATTTCCTTTCATGAACCATGTCAAGTTGCATGAGGACATGCAACCAATTCAGTTGGTGGGGGGGGAGAACTATATTCACTACATATTCACTTCCATGATTCCATTTCTTCACCATCACTCCATTTACCATTCACCAACATTTATTTTCCAATGATACTTTGTTGCACTTTGCTTCCTACGCAATATTGGCATGCTTCATTAATATTACAAAAGGGATTTCTTATGCACATTGATAGCTTATGATTTCCAGTGAGTGTTTACATTATTATTGAAGAAAAAAGAACAGAAAACAAAATGAATGTTGTTAACACAAGAACCAACATTCTTTGTATTCATGGTTGTCACACAAGAACCAACCATAAGAAAATGTAAATTGTTACTTATGTTTTTCACATATCCTGGAAACATTCATCATGTAAAGCCAAAGTTCAAAATGCCAAATGTTCTTAAAGAGATCCATGCATCATTGCATGAGGACATGCAACAAGTTCAGTTGGGGAGGATGTGGGACTCATAAATGTCATATTTTCATCTACCTTTTCTTCACTATTCCTTACATTTCATCATCCCATTGACCTTTTATCATATCATATTCATACATACATTTGGGTTTCACCTTCTTATTTTCCATTTTATTCATTTTTGTATTAAAGTGAATTTATGATTAATTATTAGAAAATATACATATTTTTATATATA
>APFE031360298.1:0-10523 GCA_000404065.3 Pinus taeda | reverse complement strand
AGAAGGGAAACGACCAGCATCCCCACTAGGTGGGGGACTTAGGTTGATGAATCCCGGGAAATTTGCCATGTAAAGACGAAGTCCTAGTCAAACTATCGCACTCAAAATCTAAATGGGTAATGTGATCGCAGCCAGATAAATTATTAAGACATTTTAATTTGACCTTTTCATATTTAGAGAGTCGAGAAAAGGACGAAAAGTTGACTCTAGTCTCCTTCGAAAGTTTTTCGAGCACGAAGTGACAAGCTGCTCGCTTACACCTTTTCTGTTAGACAGTCTGAAAAGGATCAAAAGCTGACTACTTTGGAAATCTAGGTAAGAGGGTGTGCCAAACGAACCGTAAAACTACTTATACACCTTAGCGATCAGAAGATCACCAAGGACTTCCCATACTGCAGTCAATCTTCCCGAATGCTGTGTTCAGTGCATTACGGTCCGTAGGGCGGCAGACTCGGCTTCCTATGGATCAAAGGTTGTAATCCTATAGGGGTCTCCCAATTTATATGCGACGGTACGTGGGAGCACAATCCGTACTGGTACCTATCGTTTCACCGTGGAGGAATCACCCAACCACTCGACGATAAACCACCAGGCTTAACGACGCCGAAACACGTCTCTAGCCTAGACCTCTAAAGTATGAGCGTTAAATTCCAATGCGTTGTTAGGTTCATTGAATAAATTTTATTGTTGATCTTTAATTAAGTTTTAGTTTCTGGCTTTAGCGAATGTAATCTCTCGAAAAATCCTAAATGCAACTACATGCAAGAACTGTATTCGTTTTGTTTGGATGAAATCTAGCTACAGGAGAGTTAAGAGGTTCATGCGAACAAAACGATGTCCAAAAAATTCTAATGCAGTTAATCAATAAGAAAGGAAAAATCTTTTCTCTTTTTCTTCTTTTTTAAAGTGAAAAACTAACATAACATGCCTAAGCGATGAAAACGACAACAAAAAAAAAAAAAAATCTTTTTCTTTTTCCCTTAAAAAAAATGATGATGCACTTAAAGCGTTCAAGAGATATTCACTATCAGATAATTGCTTTTAAAGAATCTAATAGCCAGTTTTGAAACAAAACACAACAACCCAACAAAGCAAAAGAAAAACAAGATTTTCATGTAACTACGTAAGCTAAGTTATCACAAAATCAAGGAAAAATAAGTGAGCTACAAGCGAGATATTTGCAGCATGAAGTGCAAAAACTCATAAGACCACCAGGAGAATACAGAAGTCTAACGATAAAAGAATCGGATATATAAATCATCAATCCCACGGGAGGTTTGATAACACAAAGAAACCAGATGTGAAATCAGTAGGTAATGGCAAACAACCGAAGGACGAGACACCACCAGCCAGTTATCAATCTAACAGACTCCCAGAAGGCATATACAGGGCAAAAAGACCAGACCCAGGCATCAGATACTGACAAACAGGCTTATAAACAGACTTAACCAGTGCGGCGCGACTGTAAGCCTGCAACTCGCACTAAACAGAGTGTAGCGCGAGTTGTCCGAAAGCAGATCGCGCCCAGTAGCGCGACTATTCAGAAAAAAACCGCGCTGGCAGGAATTTGCCGGGCAAAAAGACAGAGCCTTGGTTTTTAAAAAACTAGACAGAGCCAGTGAGTGAAGGATAGCAAGAACTCCAATCAAAGAAATTGTTCAGACAAGAAAATGACAGAAAAACGACATGCGAAGCAAGATCGATACTGTCCAGTTTGTAAATCAACCCGGAGATGGATTGAAGTGGCGTTGATCTACTTCACTTCCGCATAGCGAAAGTGTTTCGAAGACTGCCTGGCCGCTCTTCAGACTCCGTCCACGATTTACAAATCAGACAATATAACACAAACAACAATAGACAAACTCCCCAGCGGAGTCGCCAATTTGTTGCGGAGGTAAATCCCCTCTGCGGACAGAGGTGATCCCACTAGCCCCACAGGGGTCTAGCAACAATCATACACGCTGCATGCAAGTTCCTAATTGTACAATTTAAAAGTCGATCAAAAAGACCAACACCTGGGATCCAACGCTATTTGCTGTGGGAGAAGTGTCACTCCTGTCCTTTAGCTTTGGCCGGTCACTATCCTTGCGCTCCATGCATGGACACCTGCACAAATGAAGAACAACGCAAAACAAGCGTAAAATCCAATATCATACAATTATATATCAGTCAAGCAGGATATAACTCAAATCTTACCAGAAGAACATGTGAGTGGAACCATAATAATAGTCGCTTATCATTCAATATAAAAAGAGAAGAATTACACCCAATGAAGGCTTGACGCTGCAAATCTCCTCCAACTAGGTCAGCAGTCTAACATGTCTTGCAAGGTCACTTCCTCTCTCAACAATCTGGCAGAATAACCTCTCTTTCAACTCTTACTATCAATTTAGCATAATCTTCGACACTCTGACACTATCATTAGCACTAGCCTGTTCAATGTGAGGTGACAGGCATTTATGGATGGAAGAGGTAGAAGTATTCATCGTATCCGGACACCTACCGAAGATTTGACATTGTCCCAGAATAGCCTTTGGACTGAGTTGTCATGGATGAAAAAGAGGACACTCGATCGTATCCATGGGATTTTTCCTCAGGGAGCTGCATGAGTAATGGAGGAAAAAACACTTCAGTGTGCATTGGCCAAAAATCATGACTAATTTTGTGTGGCGCGGGCTTTGTTCTGTGACAGCGCGTCTGTGGGCGCGCCCTCTTTGTAGGAACTGAGCCATTGGCGCGGGTTATACACTGTGGACCCGCGCTAATGAAAAAAGGGCATTTTCCAAGGTTAATCTTCAAAGGGTGTCTTCAGGGATATTGAAGTTCATACTTAGGAGACCTCAATGCAAGTGTTTTCAAGTTGTGTCACTGGTCACAGGTCCGTAAATGTGTCGTCCAATGTGTGACAGCGGGGGTAACAAGGACGGTGACCAACGGTGACAAATTACTGCGTAACAGTGCTTAGGAGGCACATATAGTTAGCAATGTTGGTCAAAGCATTCCTTGTATTTATGTAGCATTGGATGATAGGCAAGTTGATCATCAGGCATCTATTATCGAGATGGAATGTAATATTTGTGATAAATTTGTTTCTATTTTGATTGACCTTGGATCTAACTATAATTATATCAATCCTGACTTGGTGGATAAGTGTTGTTTGATTAAAGAAGTGCATACAGAGTCTTGGTTGCTGCAGTTGGCTATAGGTACCAAGAAAAGAGTTCATCACTGGGTAAGATCTTTTGCATTTGAGTTGAACAATATCTCTACATTAGAAAACCTAATTTTTTTTCTGTTGGGATCATACAATATGTTGTTGGGCATGGATTGGTTGTAAAATCATAAGACTAAGAGATATTTCTATGACAAGGCTATTGAGTGCCTAGATGATGGTGGAGAGATGAGAATATTGTTCAACACACCATATCCTTCATAAAATGCTCAGCCAATTCAACCACTACCTTTACTGAAATTTAAACTGTAAATTACAAAGTGCCTTTTTATGATAATAGAAATGTTTTCATGAATACTTATACCAAATGCCGGTGAGGGGAAATTTCATTTACATTTCCTTTTATGATTCTTCCTTGTTTCTTGAGGCTTGATGTTTTTTATGGGAAAAATTGGGCTTCCTGTAGCACTCTGACAACTTCGTGTAGCTATTGTTTATAGAATCTTGTAGCTTCACGTAGCGGCTTGTTTTGAATTTTTTTTGGATGGGTCAACCTCCTATAGAACTGGCAGGGCTTCCTTGGTGTTTAAATTAGACTTTAATACAAAAATAGACTTGGAAGGGCCTCACTTAAGTGGTCATTTGTCAAGGTTAAGGGCTTAGTGCACTAAGTGAGATGGATACCACATACAACATCATGATCAATGTTATATAATGAGTAAGCAACCTCACCCTACCTATCGAGTTATTTCCTTTTTGTCTCATCCTCCTTTCACATGTGTTGGTGTCCTTTGGAGAAAGCTGAAGCTAACTCTAAACTATGGCCAAGGCTAATCTAACTAAATTTGGTTTATAAAACTTTTTCTTTCATGCACTTTCAATGTTTCTTCAAGCTAGAATAAGTTTGAAGGGGAGGTTCTGAGAGTTACATACCGGGGGCATACCTCTAGTGTTTTCTTGTAAATGTTACGGATGTTGTTGATGTAATTACAGAGGTTTTCTTTAATGATCCTAAATTTTTTAACTTTTATGCTACCCTTGATGATCCACTGTAGCTTCTATTGCTGCTACTAATACTTATGGAATATTTTCATGGTTATTGTTGTTTCTCCATGTATCTTTGGTTCAATTGGCTAAAATAATATTAATGTAGGTGGCTGGATGTTGTTGTTATAGGTGGTTTAAGGTCATGTAGCAACCTACAAAAGTTCATATAGCTTCGTGAGCATGTTTTCTTTGTCCTCTAAATATGGTAGAATTCATTGCTCTTCTTATCCATTATGCAGAATTGGGTTTGTAGGGCTTTTGAAGGCTACTATAGGACTATGTGTTTTCCTATAGAAACCACATAAGCTCCCCATACTCTTAATTTCTTCTTGTTGGAGACTTCAAAAATATTTATAATTTAGGAGGAAACTACTTGTGGTGATGAAGAGGTATTTCTGCTTATGATTGGAGCAAAATAGGGGAAAGTTGAATTATTTTGATTGAATAGTAAAACAATGAAGCGAAGAATAGAAATTAGTAGGTGTTGATGGGATGTACGTGTGGTAGGGACTCCTAGGTACCTTCATTTTTTCTCTCAATTGAAAAAAACTTCATCCTTGTATCGTTTTTCTAGTCTCTATGTTATCCTATAACAATAGAGGATCTTTCCTATATCAATTCAAGATAGTGAATGAAAAAGATGGAAGATACCTAGGAATCATGGAGAAAGCTATGGAATGATGTGGGAATGTAGGAGGTGGATGTGGAGAAACTCCCTAAATTATATGAGGGTGAGTTCTTGTACTCCATGCTAATCTTCTATGTAATTGCTAGAATTCTGTTGTAACTGCATAACTCTCAAAATATATATAACAAAAATGAATTTTTGTCCTCATATTTTCTTTTTATTATTATTTTTTTTCTTTTTTATTATTTTTTATTATGAGGCCCACTGGGAACCTCATGCAGGTTTTCATCCTTAGTTAGTTTTCCCCAGGTACATCAAGGGAGGATTTGACCTAGGGATATTTTTGTTTTTGTTTTTTATTCTTTTCTTCAAGCTTATTGGTTGTCACTTGAGGTGCCTCAAGGGAGGTTTTCACCTACCTTTTTTTCTCGTTTACTCCTTTTTAGTTTTTCTTTTCTTGCTTTATGTTTTATCAGGGGTTGAATGGATTGAGAGCTTTAATGTTCTCAATCACATTTAGTTTTCTGCTTATTGAATCATCAAACTCATCCAGGTTTGGAGGGGCTTCCTGTAAAACTTTAATTTGTAGCCATTCACTAGAAGCAAGATTTTTTCTTTATCAGTTGTCCTGATCTAAACTAAGCCATTGTCGTGGATTTTTTCCACCAGATAAGGTCCCAGTCATCCGTTCATGAGTTTTCCTTTGAAATATCTGAACTTAGAATCATACAAGAGGGTCCAATCACTCTCTTGGAAGGTTCTAGCCTTTATGTGCTTATCATGCCAAACCTTTATTTGCGTTGAACTACTTCAGTCTACATTAGAGTCTGCATCCTCAGTTTATCAAGTGCATTTAGTTGTTGTAATTTTCCTTCCTAAGCTTTTATGATGTCCATGTCAAGTTGTGCTACCTTTCTTAATATATTGTACTTAAATTCAATGGAAAATATGGCATTCTTTCCATAAACCTATTCAAAGGGAGTAAAACTAGGGATGGCCTTCCATGTAGTGTTATGGGCCAAGGTGGACTCAACAAGCCTTTGGTCCCAATCTTTCTTTCTGCTGCTAGCTACCTTAGTCATAATTCTTTCCAATTCTATATTTGTCACCTCCACTTGCCCAATGGCTTGAGGGTGATATGGGGTGGATTTTATGTGTTTGGTATGATGCTGCCTCATTATCCCCTCTATTAGATTGGAATTGAATTGAGAACCTTGGTCTTTCACTACTACCTTTGGGACACCAAATTTGTAAAAATATTCTCTCTTAGAAGCTATGCTACTTTCTATTCTGTTTCTTCCTTGATTTCCTTCACATCATACTGCTTGGTCAAATAAACTATACAAGCAACATTGTACTTATTTTATCCATATGGAGGGTCAATGGGGTCAGTGAAGTTCATGCCCCACTTCTCAAATGTCTCAAAAGTCACTTGATGTTGTAGGCACATCTCAACCCTCTTAGTAGGTTTTCCATCCTATGACACTCATAACATTTTGCATTGTATCTCTTGGCATCTTGATGAAGAGTAGGCCATGTAGAATTTCTCACTATAGATCACCTGATAATGCAATACACTAAAGAAAAATACTTGATCTACTTCTACAAAAAAACTTGCAGAAGCTGAATTGATTTTGAGCAAGATCAAATAGAACACATATAACAGAGAATGAGAAAACAATCACACATGAACACGGAAGAATACTCTGGGGAAAGCCTTAGCTAAAAACCCTACTATCTATATTATCATACAAGTGGAAATATCTCAGGATTACACAAAGCTTTTAGCTCACAAGCTATCCAGCTCTCAGTACAATCCCTCAATGCTGCTCATAGATAGAATAAACAACACATATCCCTTCCTTCAATCCTCCAAGCCTCATATTTCCTTGACAAGTTTCTCATGGTTCCTCTAGCTGCCACCTATGTGAATTCACCTCTCACACAACTCACCAAACTCAGAAATAACTGTGCAATCCTGAAGGAGATGATTCCTTTTGCATGGATGAGTTTCCTATATACGAAAATTCCTCCAACTGATAGTACACTATCCCTTCCTCTGATCTCAACTGGTCTCTGACTGAATTGACATGCATGAGTTATTTATGAGGGAATATTTAGTTCTCTGAAGAACACTAGTTACATGCATGCATGCATTAACTAACTCAACCCACAATCAGTTCCACAAACTATTGGAACTAATCTAACTGGACTTAACTCAGTTAACTGAGCTAACTAATTACAACTCAAAGTACAACTCATCCTGATCTCCTTAATTAAGGAATAACTTCCTCAATCAAAGGGATAACTGTTGCATGTCTTCACATAGACATCATGTTTGATTTTCTCCAACTAATTAACTCAAGATAAATTAATTAATTATTTTTCAAACAGCTACTAAGATCAAATTCAAATTTTAATTCTCAATTTTAGTTCAGGGACTAACTAAAATTCGAATGTATCCTGAAATGCTACTTATAGCAATGCTATTTTTAGCATTTCTATTTTTTTTTATTTCCAACAAATTTGGAGTATATCCTGAAATGCTATTTATATCATTTCTATTTTTAGCATTTCTTATTGCTAATTTCAACACTCCCTCTCAACAAGAAAGGCACTCAACTCGATCCTGATCCTGAACCTTTGGAATGTTCTGCATGCAACACTACTCTCTAGTGTTGTAGCTCTAGCAACACAGAAACAAAAAATATCCAACCTGAATCAGAATGATGCCTTTGTCATCAAAGTCTCTGACTGCTATTGCCTTTGTCGACTGAAAACTCTCCACCTCTGTGCTCTTCAGTATCCAACTGCTCTAGCCTCTATCACTTTGATCTCTCACTACATTAATCCCACTGATTCCTCCTCTCATCATGTTGCATCATGCTGCCCACTACTGCACTGCAACTCAGTTACTAAGAAGTGAGTAACTGATGTCCCAATTGACCTCCCTATTGGGATAGAAACACCTTATGATGTTGAAGCTCCCTTTGCTGCTGACAAGTGCTCCCTCACTGACCTCTGCGTTGTTGCAACATTTCCTTGCATCTCGCACCATTGCACACCTCTCTGTGCCATCCTGCATTGGTGCAACACTCTTGTGCCTCTCGCATTGCTGCAGCCTACTAGCTCTGCGCTGAATTGGGATTCCTGCACTATAGCTCTCTCGGTCGCTCCATCTCTCACCTAGAGGTATGGCTGCATGTGATCCCTCTACCCACTTGGCTCGAAATTTTCCCCTACTGGAGGTCTCTGCATGAGTGGATGCCTCCACTTGATCTCCTGTCGGCTTCTCTAGTTCTGGCTACTCCAAAACCTCCTGAAGCTGCTTCACCAATTTTGGCTTCTCCACAATAGTCTGAGACTTCTTTTGTGGCTACATGTTGGGAGGTAAGGTACTCTCCCTCTCAACCACCAAGTCTCTAATAGTTGCCTTGCTCCTCAAGGCTTTGCATGCACCTCAAGAGCATACAGGTTCTTGACTCGTGAACTGATATGCTTCACTTGTCTCGTGGTGATGTGTCTAAGGAAAAAATTTCCCTTACTGAAGACTACATCACAGCCTTTGTTCTCCATCATTGCGATCGATACCAAGTTCTTCTTCAGTCCTGGGACATACTTCACATCTGTCAAGGTAATGCGAGCTCCATACGCCCTCTGAAAAGAAACCGTGCCCACTCCTGAAACACTATACTTTTCATCATTACCCATATCTATGAGTATCTTGAGGTCTTTCTCTGACAAGGTACTGAACATACTCTTATCGCCAGTCATGTGGAATGAGGCTCCACTATCAAGAAACCAACCAAAACCCATCATCGATGAAACCATGAATGCGATGAGGGTAAAATCCAATTCAAATTGAGAGGCCAATGTCTCACCTTTAGATCCTTCCTTAGATCCCGTCTTGGATTTCTCTAATGGACAATTAGTTGCATAATGGCCCACCTCATGACAATTAAAGCATTTCACTTTAGATTTGTCAATTTTCTTCTCTCCATGAGAAGAACTCGATTTGGGATGAGAATCCTTCTTCTTCCCTTTCTTTGCCTTATTCACTAAGGTGCAATTTTCTTCATCCTCCTTGGATGAAGAACCATCTCTGGTGCTTCTCCTAATCTCCTCTTGCATCAGATCTGACCATAGTCATTCCTAGTCTAGCAGTTTCTCTCTTCCATTTACTGAGTCTTGGTAGCTATGCCGGCTCTTAGGAAGACCGAGGAGAGAAAGACTCACCATGTCATCATCAGCTGTTGTGATTCCTAAACTTCCAAGCTCATCTCTACAGGTGGTGAGCTTGTTCAGATATGTAGAGATCGTGTCACCCTTTTCACAGTTGATTTTCCGAAGATTGTCTTTCAGTGCTAGCTTCCTCTAATCGTTGTTGTTCTGATATAGATCGTTCAATGTTTTACACATTGAAAACGGTGTCTCCTTCCCATGGAGACTCAAGACAATGTGGTCTCGTACTCCCTCTAGAAGAATCCTCCTTGCTCTAGCCACACATTTCTTCCATTCTGCCAATTCTTAGGCATTAACAGCTTCTAGCTTGGGGACTTATTGATCAATGAATTCCTTCAAACCGTTGTCCTCTAATACTACTTCCATGCGATCCTTCTAGGCTATATAATTCGAGCTACCATCCAGGCCATACTCGAGTCTCAAACTGTTGAATGCCATTGGTGAAATTTGAGATGTGATAAGAATTTGATTTCTATAATAAAGAACTTCAAAGTTCAAACTTCTCCCTTCTTTGTATATTGTTCTCCGCTTTGATCACCTTTGCTCTGATACCATGTAGAATTTCTCACTATAGATCACCTGATAATGCAATATAATAAAGCAAAATAATTGATCTACTTCTACAAACAAACTTGCGTAAGATTATTCGATTTTGAGCAAGATCAAATAGAACACATATAACAAAGAATGAGAAAACAATCACACATGAACACAAAAGAATACTCTGGGGAAAGCCTAAGCTAAAAACCTTGCTATCTGTATTATCATACAAGTGGAAATATCTTAGGATTACATAAAGCTTTAGCTCACAAGCTATCCAGCTCTCAGTACAATCCCTCAATGTTGCTCATAGACAGAATAGGCAACACATATGCCTTCCTTCAATCCTCCAAGCCTCCTATTTCCTTGCACAATTTCTCCTAGGTCCTTTGGCTGCCACCTGTGTGAATTCACCTCTCACACAACTCACCAAACTCAAAAATAACTGCACAATCCTAAAGGAGATGATTCCTTCTGCATGGATAAGTTTCCTATATAGGAAAATTCCTCCAACTGATAGTACACTATCCATTCCTCTGATCTCAACTAGGTCTCTGACTAAAATGACATGCATGAGTTATTTATGAGAGAATATTTAGTTATCTGAAGAACACTAGTGACATGCATGCATGCATTAACTAACTGAACTCACAATCAGTTCCACAAACTGTTGGAACTAATCTAACTGGAATTAACTTAGTTAACTGAGCTAACTAATTACAACTCAAAGTACAATTCATCCTGATGTTAGGCCCCTATACTACTAGAGTAACCCCTTATTGTTATTAGTACAACCCACTTATTATATTGATGTACCCATGTAGCGCCCATATTGTTACTATTGAGCCCCATAGAAGCCCACTATTATTATTATTGTGCCCTTGCATTATTATT